>JARHVA010000451.1:4510000-4562500 GCA_037957365.1 Torreya grandis
GCCTGGGTGGAGCGCAGTTGATACTTTGCTTTATGTATTATAAGAGTACAGACAGGCACTGGGAATGGCCTATGTATTACTAGGTTACTATGAGAAAAAGAGAATGGCTGTTGAGAATGGGAGCTTGCCTGGGAGGAGCTCAGTTGATACTATGCTCCATGTATTATAAGAGTACAGACGGGTTACTATGACAAAAAGGCTGTTGAGATGGAAAAGACAGGCACTGGAGTCAATCCAAATGGCATCCCCCGTCCTCTGGGATATGCACATGATGCAGCCTAAATTTTTGGATAATCCGTCTTTTTGTTTTGTGAAGTGTGAATCCTTTAGTTTAAATGGATTTAAAGATTTCTGATCAATTTGTTATTTTTTCTAAACATATTGTTTTCCTCCTTTGTATCAATTTATTCCAAGGATGTGGCTTACATGGCTTTTAAATTTCAGAATGCCTATACTACGGTTTCTCCGTGCATGACCTTTGTGCATTTTATGGTGGAAATAAAGGATATGATACGAATTATTTTTAGCATGTTGACACGAATTCTAAGATATTTCTACATCTTACATTAATTGAGAGACTTTTGCAAGATACTCTCTATAGAAGGTAAAGTTCTACCTTATTCCGGTAATTCCTGGTCATAAGGGGATAAAGATTCCTAACCAGTTTTCGAACCTTAGTCTTGCAGCGGTTTACCTAATTCAAATTAGATATGATTAACAAAGAATTTTAACGTCTAATGACCAATTTTATTTTGTAAATTAGATTTATTAATAAAGAATTTTAACTTTTAATGATTAATTTTATTTTATAATTAATCAATTTTATTTTGTAAATAATTAATATTAAATATTATTTAATATCATGGCAGATTTTGTTTTACAAATTGTTTATTCGATTTTATGTTACCAATGTTTATGACTATCAACCATGGTAAAAGAAGAAGGTTGTATTAGGATAAATGTGTTAAAGACATTAATATATTAATTTAATATAAATGTTTTTTTAATGATAAATTTATTTTTTAATAGATTTATTGTACAATTAAATTTTAGTACATTATATTTTTATTTTTTATTTTTTAAGAAGAATCAATTTATTAATTGTTAGTTAAGTTTGTAGATCAGTCATAAATATTATAAAGCATATCAAATGATCTAATTATATTTTAAATCTTTTACATCACTTACTCTTAATATTTTTATATTCTTTTATTATATAGTAATTATTATTGTTATGACATAGTTCATTTGATCACTATATTTTTAACTTCCATTATTAATGGTTTTCTTTATTTATTATTATTTTTAGTGTGATATTTACTATTGTATTACGTTTACATTACAATTTACATATAAATTTTACTTTAAAAAATTTGCAATTCAAAACTAATGACTATATGTTATGTGACGATGGGAACAAACTACTATACGACCCTTGTTTTTTTAAACGATGCCTATTATATTACTAAGATGACTCAAACTGTAATAATATAACAGTTTAATGAAATCATAAATATCAATATCATTATATTATAAAAACAATAAAATAAAAGAAACGCATATGAGACATAGAAATATATCGCAACAAATTTTATTGAATAAAATAAAACATAAAAAGGGTAGCCATTTCGAAGAAGATTTTTATAATGATATATTAATTTTTTATTCTAAAACATTTTTTTGAAAATTCATAAAATCATATAATAAGTGTTTGTCTAAAAGTGCTTTTATTAAAGTGAATATTTCAATGAATGAATGAATGAATGAATGAAGGATTTTAATAATGTCCACGAGACCACAACAGTCTATGGGACCCATCAGTCATGCACATCCTCTTCAAAATGAGACCTCAGCCACAAAACCTTCCCTAAGTTGCCTAAACTTTCTTCTTGAGATCTTCCCTTCTACTGTGAAGTTTGATCACGAGGGTTGCCATATCACCTAGCCTTGTTGCTTCAAATAGGTTGTCCAGGTTGGCAATTTTCAAAGTTTCACCATAACTATATCAGATATTTTTGTATGCCTTGCACTCCAAGAGGAAGTGTCATTCTGTCTCCACCATGCCTTTGTTACAAAAGAGGCATATTCTCTCCTCCCAATCCTCTTTGGGAGTTAGCCATCTACCTGTTTCACACCTAAGATGATGAAAGCTCATCCTAAGTTGGGAAATCAACATTTTCACTTTCCACTTAATGTCTGCTCCTATATAGGGTTTTTCTTCAAAATCCCCTATGGGGTTGAATTCTTTGAGGTAGTATTCCTTTTTACGGCCCATTTGTTTTGTCCACATGATGCCCTTGAATTTTCTTCTCACATATTTTTTTATTTCTTCATTAGTATTTGGGCACTCCTGCATGCTAATATCCCACCTCTTTACCCATTTGTCATTTTGTTTCCTCCAACTGTTCTTTCTTCTAGTTAGCTCTTCCTCCATAATTAGTCTAGGCCACATGTGCTTCTTCATGTTTTGAATATTCTTGAGGTGGCTTAGTAACCGTATCATCGCCGATGCCTTTAGAGGGAAGGACCCCGTTTCAGCAAGTAGGATCTCATACGGCACTGAATTCTTGACTTTGAGATTTATTATGATGAAGTGTTTTTGGATTCTCTCTATCTGTTTCCATTTTTGATCTGACATACCGCTGCCCCAAATTTCACACCCGTAAAGAATCACCAGGATGACCAACAAACCAAAGAGTGTTCTCCTAGTCTTCCAGAGAGTACAATGCTTTCCATCCTCCTTGGAATCTTTTTGCTCTACACATTTCCCAGCTAAGCTTGTGATGAAAATCAAGCCTGAGGTACTTGTACTCTTTGACTATCTCTAACGGGTTGCCTTCAAAGGTAAAGGTATATTGTTTATTTTTTCTTTTCAAAGAGAAGATCATTACTTTGGTCTTGCTTGTGTTCACCTACATTCCAACCTCTTGACAAAAATTTTCAAGTGCTATCAAATGTTCCCTCAAGCTACTGGTTGTTCTAGCAATTAAAATGAGGTCATCCACATAAAGAAGCAGTTTTATAGCATCTTTAGCTAGTTGAATCCCCTCCCCACTATCCTTATTTAACCATTCTTCTAATTTATCAATGTATAGTCCAAATAAAGTTGGTGAAAGTGGAAAACCCTGTTTGATCCCTATATCACTGTCAAAACACTCTGACATTCCATCACTAGTTTTGATGTTAGCCTTTACTTGCTCATATAATCTATGGATAGCAGTTCTGAGCTCATCCGAAACCCCCAGCTCCTTCATCCTATTCCAAATATTGTCATGAGGGACCATGTCAAAGGCTTTTTTGAAGTCAACAAAGTAGTAAAAGACCTCATCTCCCTGAGTGTTCCATATTTTTTCAATCAAGAACCTAAGTGTAGCTCCATGATCAATAGTAGAGTGCTTCGGTCTAAATCCAACTTGGCCCTTAGCTTTTTTTCCTTCTTATTCTGCCCACATGCTTATTCTGCGCTCTATCATGCTTCCAAAGAGTTTACCAAGGAGGAGATTAACCATGATAGTATGATAATTTGATGGGTTATTGGTATCCCCGCTTTTGAAGATAGGGATAACCACACTAGTCATCCACTCTTTTGAGAAGCCCTCTTGGATGGCCCTATTGAAGATGTGTTTGATATGAGGTGCCAGTATGTCAGCACCCCACTTTATGAGGTGCCAAGATGTGCCAGATATGAGGTGCCAAGATGTGTTTGATATGAGGTGCCAATACGTCAGCAGAAAAGGCAATTAGGGGCTTATAAGAAACCCTTTGTTGGTCCATCCCACAGCAAGGGCATCGTCCTTGAGAAAAGCGGTCAAACTGCATCATCTCTAATTATCCAATCTGATTGCTACTGTCTAAACATATCAGAAATAGATTCGGAGGACGGAAACATATATAAAATAAAATAGTTATTTATATAATTTGTAAGGTGGAAATATATTTAATTGATCTTTTTTATTTGTTAAAGTTGGATGAGGATGTCATAAGCATTCACTAGATTATAATAAGATTCCACATTCAATAAATAGCTTGAATCTACATTACAATATAATGTACAAACAAGACATTAAAATACCAAAATCTATTTTATAACTTACATTCATCTATACTACAAATAATTAAAATAATATGAAAACATTATAAATATACTATAATATATAATCTAAAATCCATATAATATAATATAATATATCATAATATAAAATATAATATAACGTTAAATAAAATATATTTTAATATAAAATATAAGATACATACAAATACTATAATATATATCATTTTTTAAGATATAATTTAATATGCATTAAAAGAAAT
The DNA here is from genome assembly GCA_037957365.1 of Torreya grandis. Taxonomy (NCBI): domain Eukaryota; kingdom Viridiplantae; phylum Streptophyta; class Pinopsida; order Cupressales; family Taxaceae; genus Torreya; species Torreya grandis. Next base: position 4,514,312 of record JARHVA010000451.1, read on the forward strand.
AAATACCGACGGTAATAAAGTTAGGTAATTAACTGACTGACATGCCAAAGCGTCAAACTATTATTATTTTATTTGTACCGTATGCATTGTAACATGTTATAAAATAATCAATCTTAAGTTAGCACAAGCTTTACCATGTACATGTGCACCACATCCCACAAAAGAATGAGAAAAATGCACTTTTAATGATTAGCAAATGTCTCTAAGGTGTTAAATACATTTTTTTAAATGTGATTTTTTTTTTTTCAAATTTGAAATATGCGTCAATAAAACCTATCATACGGAGGACATATGAAAAGGGTTTATGTCGATCATATTGTCATAAGAAAAACACAAGGAAAAAGTGGGCCAGCTATAATTAAGATTTAAAACTTGTTTGTTTGTTTTTTTAATTATTAAAATATTTAATATAATATATTAACTTCGTTGTGATTGTTTTGGTAAATTGAAATATATGTCAATATATTTTAACTAAATCTTATTGAAATTTATAATATATATTTTCCTTATTAAATTAAAGAAAGAGGGTATATTTATTTATCGTTCTCTATTATAAATAGTATATGAATTATTTAAAATCAAAATTAACGTTTAATTTTTTTATTATAAAATGTTTGAAATTTTTTAATTTAATTAATAATTTTTTAAAATATTAAAAAGAAATAATAAGATGAAAATAATATTTAAATTTTATATTAAATAAATATTGAAGTTTATTTCCTACTTATATGTTATTTAGTTTAGTTTCATCAATTTATAAATAATTTAGAGTTTTTCAATATTAATAGTGTTCTAGTATAATGAATATATAATTTGTAGAATTTAAATTTAAAAAATTAAGTATTTAAAATATTGAGAGCTTATTTAACTTTTAACTTCCATAATTAATAATTTTAAGATGGAAAATGTTAATTTATGAAAATATATTCTAACACTCTTTTTCTTAAATTTAATTTAATTTTTAAAAGAAACAATCTTATTTCTCTATATAATTGCACTACATTTATGATCATATAACCACCATCAAATTTAATGCTTATCATTACATAATTGTCCTTGTGATACACCTAAGCTTCATCTTTTATTAAGAGAATTATAGCATTAAAAAAATTATAATAAAAATTTAATGAGTTATAATAATAAGAAAACCAAAATCATAATATTATTAGATCACACATAATATATTTAGGAAATATAAAACTTGTTTGTATTATTCTCATGATAAAATGAAAACAATTATTATTTGGAGACATAAATATTTGTAAAATAATTGTATACATATTTAAAAATATTTTTTGAAATATATTTTTAAATATTTTAAATATTATATATATAAAATATTAAATAGTTATGATAACTTTGAAAATTTATATATAATTTTTTTAAATAATTTTTATAATCATCATTTTATTTTTTAATGTTACTGTCATGATTGTTCATAACATTCTTCCACCTTACAATTAAAATATATTAGCTTAAGCCACCTCCTTAATTAAATAGACCCTTTCACCCTTCTACATATTTCTTATGTGTAAGTTTTAAAAGTCAGCTATGCATATGTATATTGCCAAAGTTCAAATTATGTCAACAATAAGTAATACCAACTATAATCTGATCCTACCCGAATATTATTTTTAGATTATTATTGAAACGTTTTACTCGAATTGTTTATCTTTATAGATATCTTTATTATTTTAAAGGGTCTTTAAAAATTAGGAGCACACACTAACTGAAGACTAATACTATATGCCAGACCCAAATAAAACACAAGAGTAAAAGTACATTGATTTAAGGCAAAAAGAAATAGATTAAAATAAGATGAACAAAGTTCACAAATAATAGATTTTACATTATAATAATAGTTAAATTATTATGTGTTTTAAGAATTTAATATTATTAAAACAAAAAACAAAAAAACAAACAAACACTAAATATTTTCTTGATAGGATGAAGAAGATTCACAATATCAAATTATTAATATGGTTGGCAGAACATTAAATTTTAATAAAATATGAATGAATTAAATAGAATTATATTTCCATTTTAAAATTAAAATATGTTTAAAATGTATATGAACAAATGAAACACATTTAAATTTTCTTCTTAGAAGTAATAAGTTTTCAATTATTTGATCCATTGAAGATCTATGAAGATGATATAATCTATAACGATAATCGAAAATGGTGAATGTTTATATAAAGTTTTGATATGTTAATTTTTATTTTAAATTTGAAGAAAGTGATAAAAAAATCATGATATTTCTCGATACATGGAAGAGTTTAGAATTTATTTTTTGTCTTTATAAAAGAGTTTTACAAATCTAATATAATAAAACAACTAAATTAAAACCATATACTACCATTTAATAATAAATTTAAAAAAAATAATAATCATTAATCAATATAATATATAAAAAATCTAAAATAATTATATTAAAATTAATATCTTTTATTTATTTTAAAATAAATATATTTAAAATATTAATAATAAACTTATCTATTTATAACGTCCAATACAAAAATGATAACAATTTATAAATAAATAAAAATAATAATATGAAAAGAAAAGGTTGGAGATGAACCACAACATACCCCTTCATCCACTAACTCAATTCTAAAACACTAAATGGATGTTACTTTCAACACGTCTAAGATCTCTTTGCTCTGTTTATTTATTTTTAAATTAAAATTTAATATACTGTCCACCTTTTATTGCAAGCATTTTTTATACATATGATGACGCGTTCCAAGTAAGAAAAATCAATATATGTTTCTTTCATGGATAACAAACCCTTTCTTTAATAATATTGAATACCATCAAAAGTCTTATCATCTTTATAATTGTATAGTTAAAATCCTCTTTTGGGATTTTCTTTTGTTAACAACTTTTTCAGATAAAAACATTGAGCGTGGAGTTAATCACAGGGATTCAGATTTCACGGTGGTCAAACATTCTTAATGCGTTTATTTTTAAATAATATTTGACCTGCAAGCTACTAATATACCGACAAGCTTTAACTACTTTAATTAACTTTTTAATAAATTTATGTATGGATAAGTTTCATAATGTTAAGATTCAAGGTGGTGTTTCCATATAGTTATCGAATTTGAAAAGTTGGTTTTAATTTTAAGACGAAAGTATTTTAATCATGCAACTTTTTTAAAATAAAAAGTTTGTAAAAAAAAAATTTATAGTAAAAAAATTTAAGAAATAATTATATTTCAATTAATAAAATTAAAATAAATAATTATTTAATTAAAAAAATATTTTAAATAAAATAAAATTATCATTTCTTTTTTTATTAAATAATTTTTAAAACATTTCTTTTAATTTATAATATAATTAGTTGTAAAATAATTTTCAAACCATTTAATAAAGGGTTTGATGGTTTCAAAAACTTTCCAAATGTTTTTAGGTGAACAATATTTTAGGTATTACAATTAAATAACATAAATATTAAAAATTATAAAATTATATTGAATGTTTTAAACTATTAATAACTCTTCAAATATAATTTGTGAGGGTTAATAGTATCACACCTATAAACACTCTCAACATATTATGTTTTATAGTTTCTATGACCGTCTTTAATATTTCAACTACAAAAATATAAAATAAATCCTTATATATATAAACATTATTTTACCAAGCGAAATCACACATCTAACGTAACATTGTAAAAAAAATTGGTACCCAATCAACCAAACAAAAACACAAAATTTTAGTAAAGGATAGCGTCCCAAATACCTCCAATAAAACTATCGCTACAATTTATATGAGTGTAACAATGTAGCAACTAGAATTATTAACAATGTAGCAACTAGAATTATTAAAAATATAAAGGTTTACAATAAACTACATTAAAAAAATACAAATGCTATTTAACCTAATACTGCGAAAATCTATGAACTTGAATGTTAATGAAATAAATATTTTATTCTTACTGTAATAGAGGAAGAGAAGAAAGTAAGATAAAAAAATGTCCTTATTCAGGGTAGCTCTAAAGAAAAATAAAGTTATGGGCTAATATTTGTTATGGAGAATGATGACAATTTTTAATAGTAAATTTTCACATTCACATTGATTATTGTAAAATTTAATTATTATGAGTACATATATTAACCAATGAATTTGTTGATAGTTGTAAAATTAAAATATTATGGATATCCAAAATAACTAATCTTATTTTAGGTTTCTAAATCTTTCCAAATGATTTTATCTTCAAAACAACATTCAATTTTGACTGGAGAAATCGTAACCAATAAAGAGTGAAATATGATGTCTTTCCAACTAACCTTACACTAGGGAGTGCCTTAGGATAATTCTTCATCCCTCGTTACATTAAATTGCTTGAACCACCCATTTAGCACATAGAGAAATACTTTATCTGTGGATATCAATAATTATCATACCTCCTTTGTCTTAAGGAAGGCAACAAATACACTAAGCAACCATGTGATAACCTCCAATTGTCTTAGCATTAGACCCAAAAAAATCCCTGAGAAATTTTACTAATTTATCATAAGAAATTTTGGATGGATCCCATAAAAAATAATAGTAAACGTGTGTCACTGCTAAAATCTTGGTACAAACATGAAATTTACCTGCTAAAGAGAAGGCTTTAGATATATAATAAGTAAATTTGTTTTCGCTTAGTCTAACACATGTTTCCACAAATCAAAAGGAGCAATATCAAAGGCAAAGGAACACCAAGGATTTTGAATATATCTCATTTATATATCCATTTCCAACCAAACTCTTGTAACCACTCAATAATTGATATCATATATTGTCAATGGCACTAGGTTTTGGCCCATTACAAACTAAAACCCGAGGACTTACAAAATATGTCAAGATGATCAAGAGTTTATTTGAGTTAAGTCCGTTCCTCAGAAAAGTGAGTAAGGTATCATCATAAAAAGTGTCTATAAATGAGATTATATGTTTAAATAGGAAGGTGAATGCCAATTATACACCCTCATTTCATTCTATGAGCAAAAATATATCCAAACAACTTGGCTGGCAAAACATATAAGGCCAGAGTTAATGGATAACCTTGGTCGATGGAGTGAAAAACCCAAAGCTATCAGAATTGTGCCCATTAATAGTAAGCAAGCTGAAGATTTTGAAAATAAAGTTTTCACTATCAAAAATAAAGAAACTTGTTGATGCCTAAAATGCTTTCTTTAGTTTGGATAACCTCTATGGGAAGCTTTACAGACGTGGGACTGAATTTTAGCCTCTAAAGCAACCTTTGAGATTTTAGAAGTCTCAATTGATCTTGGGGTGAAAAGGGATAAGAGATAAATGTAGGTAATACTAAAATAAAACTAAGGAGATGCACTGACAGATTTGCAACATTAACCTATAATTACAAAAAATAGATTGAATCCTTAAACACTACAAAACATAAAGGAGCATAAAACATGAATTAAAATATATAATGCAAGAAAGGGTTAATACTATAAAAGAATAAGAAAGGGAATAACAAGTAGAGATAAATTTTCACTCAAATTGACATGAAATAGTACATCCTCTTCATTATTAGGTGGAGAACAGAATATAGAAGACCTCAAGGGCACAATAAAAAATGTCCAATCAAACCTATGAGGTGTACCTCGAAAGGTGATAGGTTGATAAATTGCTAGCTACTGCTACTCCTATTCTATTGCAAATGGTTGTTTTCAAAATAGAAAAAATACAAAGCAAATGATAACACCATTTCCAAGAGGGATGATCCCAAAATATAGGCAAATTGGCTTCTTGTGGAAGTGACACTTGGAAATCCTAACACTCATGCCAATGATGGTGTCATTATAACTGAATGTAGGACTCAGGCTTATGAGTGTAGTTATCCTTCAGATCCCAGATATGACACAACCACTCTATCTTTTTATGACCATGACACTCAAGAGGTGCCTAGTAATGCCACATGTTCATCTCTAGAACCACCTATGATAAGTTGTATGAAGATCCATTTACCTTGGCCAATGGCATAACTCCTAGCTCTGATAAGAAACCTTTACCTTAGATAAGTGTCATGGTGCCACATGAAAAAGCTCATCTCCTTCTTGTTATAAATACACAGTGGGTCCCATTCATTTCTTCATCAACTTTTTTGAAGGCCTATCACAAATAAACTACTCTTAGATAAAGCACTATGATGCCACATGTCGAGAAGATGCATTCTTGAGGAAGTTAGGTTCTTTTTTGTAAAAATGAGTGTGAAGGTGCCATGTGGAGAAACCATGTTTCCATTGATAACTTCTTAGTGGGTCCTACCCGTCACTCCATTAGCCAATGTTGCTTCTTAGATAGTGATAAATGAGTGCTTGGTCACCATGTGTCCAATTGGTATTACTCTGAGATGAAACGAGGATTTATTTGTGCTGAAGAAGCATAAGGATGCCACATGTTAGAAGCAGAAGGAGGCTAATACTTAGGCAAATACATAAAAGGGGGCTCAAAAAAAGGAAAATGGCATAAGGCAAATGCTAGATACACCAAGAGAGCTGGAGACCAAATGCAAGCTGCCCAAAATAATCAAAAGGGTGGACTCTGATCCATAGTTCTTGGTGACTCATAGGGGAATGCCTGTGAATGAGAGAACCCAAAACTCTGGTACACAAATGAGTTGAGGCAAAATTTTCAAAATATGAGGAGGTTCTACAAACTTATAAATTTTGAAGATATACCTACAAGAGTCCCTACTCTTCTTCCTTAGGTTGGGCCTTGTTATTGAAAGCCTAAAAGGCTCTATCTAGATTTATAATTTCTTTGAAGGAGATGTTCGCCCAACCTTGTACTACCACTAGCATCTAAAATTTTGGCTAGATGAGTGACTGTAATATTTTTCTACTTTGAACACACCAGGAAATTGATCGAGAGACACAAACATGGTCTAGTCATTTTATTTTTTCTCTAGCAATAATTTGATTTGGTCCTCTAATAAAACACTGTTGTCTACAAAGAAAGGGTAGGTGAGTCCCAATTAGATGAGTTGTTCAATGCATCCCCATCTATCTTGGACCATTTTTTAAGGCATTAAGGAATGTTGTACACTTGGTAGTTGCTTTATTGTAACCTAGAAATTCATTAACCTTTGTCATCACTTGCCTTCGATCGACCAGCCCCGCTACCCTTAGTGTTTCATATGAGGTGTTGTAAAGCTTTTGGATGAGGAGATGTGCATACTGTACCTTGGGTTTCATGAAGGTAATGACCTGATCAATAGATGCACTTACCTGAGAGCTCAGTTTTTGTGAATTTTTTATGAAGTTGAGGGTTGGCTTATGGTTTGTGATTACTCCCATGATCTTCTCCCAGTAAAATATGTATAGTTTTTGAATCATTTGGAGTATCTATGTGGTCTAGGAGCAAGCAGTGAGGTCACTCTTCATCTTCATGATTTCCTAGTACTTGAATAAATAAACTTTTTGTGCCTACTTGTAAAATTATTGAAAATCCCAATTAGAATTTGAGAGTGTTTGACAAGTATGTGTTAGCTTAGTCTCTTTCTCCTACAACTTGCTTTTCATGGTTGCCCTTAGATTGGCCTTTGCCTATAAAATCTCATTAGAGACATGGCTCTGAGTGTCAGACGTCAATTTGTTGAGCTCTACATATTTTGTTTCTGCCTCAGTGTTGAGGTGATTAACTATAGCCTTCACCTTGGTGAATTCCAACTTCATCTTCTCTAGTTGTTAGGTTTCTTTAATGTAGTTTGTATTCATATTATTATGTGTTTCATCCATCAAATTGACCTTGTCAATAGGTCTAGCCTTCATGATATTGAGGTTGATAGCTTGTATTACGTAGTCCCCTAGCTACATATGATATTAGGGCTTGACTACTTGAGAGGTCATGTGTACAATCATGAGGGATTTTTGTGTAGTGTCAAAGAATGACTCTATATAAATAACTACTAAAGACTTAGCTTTTTTCCCCTCTTATTCTCTAGCGAGGCCTTTCAGGCCCTTCTTCCTCCAGATGGGAGTGGATGAAGGGTAAAGATGAAAGCAGACAAAGACAGGATCTCATAGAGTGGGGTGGAGGGTGATTGTGCCAAGATGGAAGATGACATGGATGATGAAGGTTGAGGAGTTAGGAAAAGTATGAAGGAGGAGATAGTTACTACAGAGGAAAGTGGTGTGATCTTGATAGAGGATTGGTAGATGAAGAGGATAGTGGGACCAGGGAAGTAATTGGCTAGGCAATGAAGAGTGTCACAACTTGAGGCACAACTGTGAATGGAGACATGGGGGTGAAGAAAGATGCTGAGGTAGAAAGAAGGGGCTATGAGAAACATATCTAATTTTATGGGGGCTCTAATGCAGGGCTATATTTTCATGCCTTGAGCTACTTCTACTATGATGTTCCATCTGTAAGGTGCCCTGAAGAGTTTTTTTGTTGTTATGAGGTTATGGGGTATAGGAGCAAAGGAGGTGTTGAGGTTGATAACTTCAAGACCTCCATAATTTCCACTTCTTTTTGTAGGGGCACATGCCCCACCTCTTCTCTAGGGGTATCTTCTTCTACCTCTTCCTCTTTTTCCTCTTCTTCATTTTCCTTGATAAGAGTCATCCTTCTACTAGGTCATCTTCCAAATGATGATCATCCCAAATATTTTCAAAGGTTTCATCTCCTTCCTCATCCTCAAATTTTGAGTATGGATTACTGATATCTTTCCTATATTTTGTATAGGTGGTTATTTTCTCCTTGCTTCAATCCCTCTGGGTGAGTTGCGCCCTAAGTCCCTTTGTCATCTTTTTGGATGGGTTTAACATCTAACCCACATCATAGAAAGACTCTGATCGCTTGTGGGTATATAATGAGATCTAAGATAGATCTACGTAATACTTAGGGTTAGCCTATTTAAGTGACTTCATCTCCTCAAGGTATGGCCAGGGCTGGTGATTGGCCACATTAGCAATTTATAAGGAGACTATGAAACTAATCAGGTCATATTTCTACTTATCGTCGATCAGGTCGAGGCTGACCTTCACAAGTTTAGATGTGATTAGGCAATCCAACAACCTTTTCACCATTATGATGCCTCTTTCTATGAAGAATATATCATATATATCCTTATTCTTCTTTCCTTCTCCATATATGGAGTCCAATGCATCAAGTTGGTAGGCCAACTCCAAAGCTAAAGTTTTATCTTTTAGCAGGCATGAGAGTGGGAATGGTTCACCCTTGAACCCATGGGCTTCGATGAAGGTGAAACTACTTCCAAAGAACTAGTCAACCAGAACCCTACTTCTAGTGATCCAAGATCATTTCACATCCATCATCTTATCTGTGATGGCCTCTTGGTTGAGGTTGATGAGGACATGCAATAAAAGAGTTTAGAGAACTCATAGTAGTCCTATGTGATTGACAAGACATGGGTTCATATGATGACTGGGGTCACCATGTTGGGGAAAATGCCCATCTCAAAGGAGGTGAGATTGAGATATGTGGAGAATAACTAGGAGTGTTGGAACAGGATGAGATGTAGGAGGTAAGAGGAATATGAGAAGCTACCCAACATTGAAATGATTTAGAAAATTTGTGTCCCTATCTTAAGTAATAGTTTTTATAACACCATGCAATCTCACAATATCCTTAAAAAATAATTCCATAACTCTAATGGCATCATTGGTTTTCTAACATGCTCTGAAATGAATGATTTTAAAAAATATGTTTACAAAAATAAAATTTGAACAATTACCTCTTTGTGTGTTTTACAATCCCAACACAAATTCCATACTCCAATCTGTCCATGGTCCTCATGGAACTCGTAATGGCATGTATAGTCTATTACTTTACGCATGTCCTTTAGCCACCTGACATATTCTGAACATTGGAACATACTTTGTCACATCTCTCTTCATCTTTGGCCAGAAATACTTTTCCTCCACCAAAAATATTGTCTTCATCTTAACAAAATGTCTAGCCAAACCACCACTATGTAATTCTCTTATTATATTATCTCATAGAGACCCAACTAGAATGCATACTTGTTTCCCTTTGAGGAGATAACCTTCATGTATAAGATACTCATCAAGAATAATATATGTCCCACCTGTCAATGGATTCATGCATTGTTCAACTATCTTACCAAAAAGTGGATCAGTATCATACAATTATTTGATAGCTTCAAATCCAACTAATTCACTCACCATAGTAGTTAATAATGCTACTCTCCTAACAATGAATGATCTACCTGATTCTATTTTCTTAACTTATGTTTCAACACTAAAGGATACCCCTAAAAGAAAGAAACCCACTTTGCATGCCTATTATTCAACTTCTTTTGTGTATCCACGTACTTTAAAGCCACATGATCTATAAATAAGATAAACTCCTTAGGCACATGGTAATGCTTCCAATGTCTTAATGTGTGTATAATTGTATAAAGTTCAACATCATAAGTAGAATACTTTATTCTTACCTCATTCAATTTCTCACTAAAATATGCTACTAGCTTTCCTTCATGACTCAGTACAATAGCAGTTCCCATAAATGAAGCATCACAATCAACCTCAAACACTTTACTAAAATATTCTAATGTTAAAATTGGTCCTTCTATAATCTTCCTCTTCAAAAATTCAAAACTTTCTATGGTTGCTATTGTCGATGCAAATTCCTTCCCTCTCATGCAATATGTTATTGGTTCCACAATACTAATAATTTTTTTAACAAATTTTCTATAAAAAGTTTCTAAACCATGAAAAATTCTTACCTCTATAATGCTTCTTGGAATAGGCCACTCAACAATTACCTTTATCTTTTCACACCATCTACTAAGACTATAAATCCCAAAAATACCAAACTGTTCTACATAAACCTACAATTCTTCACTTTTACATACAACTTCTCCTTTCTTAACAAATCCATTGCCCTTATCAAACGTTGTAAGTGTTCTTCTTTAGTCTTACTGAATATCAAAATATCATCAAAATAAACAACCACAAACTTACCAATATCATCAAAATAAACAACCACAAACTTACAAACTTACTGATATCTTGCCTATATTTTGTATAAGTGATTATTTTCTCCTTGCTTCAATCCCTTTGGGTGAGTTGTGCCCTTAGTCCCTTTGTCACCTTTTTGGATGGGTTTAACATCTAACCCACATCATAGAAAGACTCCCATGGCTTGTGGGTATCTAATGAGATTTGAGATAGATCTACGTAATACTTAGGTTTATCTTATTTAAGTGACTTCATCTCCTCAAGGTATGGCCAAGGCTGGTGATTGGCCAAATTAGTAGTTTGTAAGGAAGCTATGAAACTAATCAGGTCATAGTTCTACTTATCATCGATCAGGTCGAGGCTGACCTTCACAAGTTTAGATGTGATCAGGAAATCCAACAACCTTTTCACCATTATGATGCCTCTTTTTATTAAGGAGATATCATATATATCCTTATTCTTTTTTCCTTCTCCATATATGGATTCCACTGCATCAAGTTGGTAGGCCAACTCCAAGCCTAAATTTCTATCTTTTAGCAGGCATGAGAGTGGGAATGGTTCACCCTTGAACCCATGGGATTGGATGAAGGTGAAACTAATTCCAAAGAACTAGTCAACTAGAACCCTACTCCTAGTGATCCATGATCATTGCACATCCATCATCTTATCTGTGATGGCCTCTTGGTTGAGGTTGATGAGGACAGGGGATAAAAGAGTTTAGAGAACTCATAGTAGTCCTATGTTATTGACAAGACATGGGATCATACTATGACTGGGGTCACCATGTTGGAGAAAATGCCCATCTCAAAGGAGGTGAGATTGATATATGTGGAGAATAACTAGGAGTGTTGGAACAGGATGAGATGTAAGAGGTAAGAGGAATATGACAAGCTACCCAACATTGAAATGTTTACCATCTCGTTCTTCATTGATGTGATGTTGGAATCTGAAAAATCCATTATATATACCTCCCCCTTGTTCACTATAGTTAAAAGGAAGAGCACCCCTAACTAAAAATTAGTGATGATGGAGTCTAAGTCCATCCCTAAGATGAAGGCCAACATGGACATGGCATCCTTGAGGTACTTCAGGGGGAAGTTCACCAAGGGGGTGGGTAGAGGAGGCACCTCCATGTAGCAATTTTGAAGGCGTAAATAGATGAAGTAATCCTTATCATGGATGTAGGTGTCCTAGACATATTAGTGGCTCTCCATACTATAGATGTTAGCCTTTGGGTCACTTATGATTCAAATTATCTCCTTAATGGCATTTGTACTAATTTTCACCCTCCAATGGGTAATGCCCATAATTATGCCAGTGTTAGCATTATATATTTTTGCATAGAGGGTAATGATTTTTGGGCATGGAATAACATAGAGCACCATGAATTGGGCTAGCATGCAATCCTACATTCTACACCTGAATGAGTCATAGTTGCTCCTTCAAACCTTCTCAATCATCTAGACATGGGTGCCCTCCCTTAAGATCTTGGTGTTTCTTTCCATCTTTGAGTCATATATCTCATCTATAAAATCAGTGACCAATGCTTGGTCTCTACAATTCCCCTTACTATCCTTTTGATATTCGTCACCTTTTCTTTTAATTGAGTTAGAGCAAAGGCATATGATTTGCTCACCGCATATAGAGGGGGAACACCTCCTTGGCTACCCAAGCTATGGTTTCTATATTTTCTTAGATACTTCTCACCTCTTAAAAAACATGTTGAAGTCTCCATCTCAATAATTCCTATTCAAAATAACTCTATGTTCATAAATAAGATACTGGGTCAACAAATTCTGCATACAAGGTCTTGTAATTCTTGGCTCAGATCTTTCAGCTCTTTATATTTTTATAAATTGATCAATGCTCTCAAAAATATCAATGCATCAAAGTTTTTGGGTAGATGATGAAAGGGGTATTTATACAATGATGCTTTTAGGCATGATCACATGGAGAATTTTGGATTCAGGGTGCTCCGTAAATGTTAAGGGTGATGCACATGTTCAAGGAACAACTCGTAAGATATTTTGAGAGATCCTCATGGAGAATTATGAAATATAGAGCATATAACATTGATGGTAGGAGACATGAGTAGATAATTGTCTTTGAGAGAATTTTTTTATTATTCTAGGATGGTTAGGGTGGGGACACATGGAAACAAGAGGAGCCACATGGGCCAACAACACTTATTCAAAATAAATAAAAAATTAAAGGGAAACAAACTAAAGGAGGAAAAAACTAAGAAGGGAAACACATGAACAAAAGGGGAAACTAACTAACTATGTATAAGGGGGAGGCAAGTCAGCTAGTTAAAATGTATCAAGTCGATTATGTTAACCAATATCTTCAATAAAGAGAATTTCCCTATCTATTACTAATGGTACAAAATGGTCCTCTCTATAAAGAAATAATTTAATCAATCCCACACTGAGAAATAAGAACCGGTCATAGCTTAATGTCTTCCACCTTAACATTAGTATTAGTGCCTTGAGGTGGATCGAATGAGTACAAAATAATACTTTATGTTATTTCATACAACATGGTAAATAATTATTCAAAGAGGAGACATTTTGTTTTGAAAAGAGCTTGAGCAATTGCAAAGTGGTGGGGAAGGGCTAAGAAATACAAAATATATAAGTGGGGAATTATTTCAAGGTAAGATCGGTGGTGATGGTGAGGGTTAATCATAGGGTATTTCATGTGATATTGGACACCACATATCCAATATCATACAAGAAACCCTGATTTAAGGTAGTAATTAGATTTACATGACTTCCACACATTATAAAGGGGTATGTATCTTCCAAGGTGGAAAGATATTTGCTTTGATCTTTTATATTGGAATGGAATGAACTCTTGACTACAACATGGAAGGCACTGTGGATAATGTTTCATTTGACAATAATCTTCATAAATAATAAATGACAAAACCAAGTTTCATTTTTTCCAATATACTTCTTGGGATTGATGAGAAACAATGCGGATGGACATAGTCTATCTTGTTGTTTCTATTTGTCTATGTTTTAAAATTCATCACTTCTGACATTCCTTGCACTATTGGTGAAACTATCCCCACATAGATTCAATGAAATATTTCAAATCTAAATACATTAAAACATTTCAAGAGATCTTGCTTCACAACATTGCATTGATGGGATTGATTCAATCATGCCCTTGGCTTATAGGTGTTCCTCATAGGTGGGTGATGAGTTTTTTTCATGTAAATGCTACATTTCTATCTATTATTGTAACATTCTTAATGGTTCTCCTTGAAGCTTAAGAGTGTTATCATTGATTTCATTTACACATGTATAAATTAATCACCTCTCGCTTCTTTTTAAGGTTAAATTATTATTTCTGTCTTATTTTTTAACATTTCCCTTCAAAAATCATTTTTATCATGTAATTTTTTTCATGGTTTTTCATTTTGATATTTTATTATCTAAACAATATTTTTATTTTTTTTATTTTGTTTTCATCATTCTTTAATTTATAATATTTGATAGGAATATTTTTTATTTTTATTTTCATTATTATTTAGTTTATAATATTTGATAGGTTGTAGAATGAGGTAGAATATTATATTTAGAAAATTCAGCCTTGAAATATCAATATGCATGTTAAAAAATGCCAAAATATAAGATGATCAATACACCTTAAAATATTTCACTACTTTCATGTTCTGTAAGAATGTAATTGGATGTAAAAATAAGTTCATGTAAAGAAATTATGGGGGCAGAAATCAGATTTGAATCGTTGTGCAATTCTTTAGTCTATGACAACTTGCATTCTTCATACAAAGAGATAGCCTCTTTGCCAAAACTCTGTCAAAATTGAAACCCTCTTTGTTTTGATCAAAGAACAACTATATTCATTGGTTGAAAAGGCCAACATGTTAGGGTCAGGGAAATTGTGGGTGATCAAGTTTTATCTTAGTGACTGCAATGGATAAATTGTTTTTGTTACAATGGCATTAGAAAAATTAGAAGCAACCAAGAATAATTTATAATGAATCTGAAAACTATCAAGACAAATAAAATTACCAATAGACCAAGATATGAAACAATAACTCAAAATTAACTCGTATTGAAGGACATGACAAAATTACAAACCCAAACCATGCTTAAATAAGCCTCAACTCAGAATTTAGTGTTGACATGGAAAAATTCAAAAAATCTAAAATCTAAAAAAAATATCTATTTTTAGTAGTCATAATTTATAGTAAGTTTCGCATGTAAGTGCATGTGGTACTAAAAATTTCTTGAAATAACCTAAATACTAAAATTAGCCTATGGGATGAATTTCAACTAAGGTTGACATCTGGTTCTAAAAATATACAATTTTTAAAATAGAAAATTCTCAAAAAAAATCATTAACCATCAATTTCAAAGCCTCAAATGATCACATTTGGCCTCTAAAAATTATTGAAATAAACTCTAAGTGGATGGATTCTTTTAGGGTAAGATCAAATTTTTTTATATGATCATTTTGGCATGTGGAAGAGCTCAAACAGAGTTATTGGTCAAAAGTTATGGCATCCAAAAGATTGGCCTAATTTTTTTGCATCATTCTCCTCTAGTTGAAAACAACTCAGTGCCTACGAGTTGGCCTAATTATACTACTACCATTTGTATTTATCATGCTTCTTCAACTCCTATTCCATAATCCAAGTGTTATCTTCTTACTGCAATCCTTCCCACTGCACCACATACCTGCTATAATTCCCTTGCCTTATGCTCATTGTCTTCATATCCAAAATTTGTACTATTTTTCTTTCTTCTTATTTGGAACCTGCTACTCCCAATTTACTTCTTCATCTTCATCATCTTCACCATCTTCTCCATGTAGTTCCAATAAATATAAAACATTAAATACTAGAGATATATCAAAATTATATGGTAAGCTCACCTAATATGCATTATTATTGATCTTATTCACAATTCTACTTGGCCTAAATTTCTTGTACTTCAACTTATTATACATGCCTTTTATAAATATCTCTTTCCTCAATTAAAACATTACCAACTCTCCTTAAAATACCTTGGATCTTCTTCTGACATAGATTGCTACTTTATATTTCTCATTAATTTCTTATAACTCTCTTCTTACTCCTTTGAACTACTACATATGTTTTTCAAATGATTCTACATCATCACTAATTCGATCTGTAATTAATAATTATACCAAATCTAAAACACCCATAGGACTTCTATTATAAACAATTTAAAATAGTGACTTTCCTATTGATCTATTCACTAAATTGTTATATTCAAACTCAGCTTGTGGTAAATACATGTCCCATTGCTCGGGATTCTCTCCAACTATGCATCTCAATAAATTTTCCAATCTCCTATTCACAACTTCTGTCCATCCATCTATTTGTGGTTGATATGAACTACTAAATTATAGATTAATACCCACCTTCTCCCACAAATTCCTCAATAAATGATTTAGAAAATTTGTGTCCCTATCTTAAGTAATAGTTTTTTATAACACCATGCAATCTCACAATATCCTTAAAAAATAATTCCATAACTCTAGTGGCATCATTGGTTTTCTAACATGCTCTGAAATGAATAATTTTAAAAAATCTATCTACAATAATAAAAATTGAACAATTACCTCTTTGTGTGTTTTACAATCCCAACACAAATTCCATACCCCAATATGTCCATGGTCCTCATGGAATCGGTAATAGCATGTATAGTCCATTACTTTATGCATGTCCTTTAGCCACCTGACATATTCTGAACATTGGAACATACTTTGTCACATCTCTCTTCATCTTTGGCCAGAAATACTTTTCCTCCACCGAAAATATTGTCTTCATCTTAACAAAATGTCTAGCCAAACCACCACTATGTAAGTCTCTTATTATATTATCTCATAGAGACCCAACTACAATGCATACTTGTTTCCCTTTGAAGAGATAACCTTCATGTATAAGATACTCATCAAGAATAATATGTCCCACTTGTCAATGGATTCATGCACTATTCAACTCTCTTACCAAAAAGTGGATCAATATCATACAATTATTTGATAGCTTCAAATCCAACTAATTCACTCACCATAGTAGTTAATAATGTAACTCTCCTACACAATGACTGATCTACCTTATTCTATTTTCCTAACTTATGTTTCAACACTAAAGGATACCCCTAAAAGAAAGAAACCCACTTTGCATGCCTATTATTCAACTTCTTTTGTGTATCCACGCACTTTAAAGCCACATGATCTATAAATAAGAAAAACTCTTTAGGCACATGGTAATGCTTCCAATGTCTTGATGTGTGTAGAATTGCATAAAGTTCAACATCATAAGTAGAATACTTTATTCTTACCTCAATCAATTTCTCACTAAAATATGCTATAAGCTTTCCTCCATGAACCAGTACAACAACAGTTCCCATCAATGAAGCATCACAATCAACTTCAAACACTTTACTAAAATCTGCTAATGCTAAAATTGGTCCTTCTATAATCTTCTTCAAAAATTCAAAACTTTCTATGGTTGCTATAGCCGATGCAAATTCCTTCCCTCTCGTGCAATATTTTATTGGTTCCACAATACTAATAATTTTTTTAACAAGTTTTCTATAAAAAGTTTCTAAACCATGAAAAATTCTTACCTCTATAATATGCTTCTTGGAATAGGCCACTCAATAATTACCTTTATCTTTTCACACCATCTACTAAAACTACAAATCCAAAAAATATCAAACTATTTTACATAAACCTAAAATTCTTCGCTTTTACATACAATTTCTCCTTTCTTAACAAATCCATTGCCCTTCTCAAACATTGTAGGTGTTCTTCTTTGGTCTTACTGAATATCAAAATATCATCAAAATAAACAACCACAAACTTACCAATATATTTTCATAGCACTGTATTCATCACCCTCATAAATGTGTTAGTTGCATTAGATAATCTAAATGGAATCACCATCATCTCATATAATCTATCCCTAGTCTTGAATGCAGTTTTCCACTCATCTCCTTCATGAATTAGAATTTGATAATAACAAATATAGATCAATCTTGAAAAAATATTTTGTTCCTGCAAGCACATCCATCATATCATCTAAACAAGGTATATAGAATTTATACTTTATTATAATTTTATTAATTTCTCTACTATCCACACACATTATCCATCCTCCATCTTTCTTTGGATTTAGAAAAGCTAGTGGTGCACAAGGACTCATATTATCTCTTATCACCTTCTTCCTTAGCAATCTAGTAACCTATTTATTTAATTTTACATGTTACGTTGGACTCATCCTATAAGTTGTTTGATTGGGTAAAGCTGATCCTGAAATCAAATCAATGTGATGTTGTATATCTCTCTTCAATTGTAAACCATCTAGTAACTCATCAGGCATAATATCTACATATTCCTTCAACACTCTTGTTTTTTTTGTTGGTATTGGCACCATTTCTATTTCTTCATTCTTTGCTATTAATGCATAATAACAACATTCCACCTTCATATATTGGATAAATTATTTAGTAGAGAGCATGATTTCTATTTTCTTTTCCTATTTAAGAGGTAACAAAACTATCTTTATACCACCTTTCCAAAAATTGTGCATGTTATTTGCTCAATCATGTATTATTTTCTTATCAAATTGCCATGGTCTTGCCAATAACATATGACATGTTTTCATCATAATAACATCACACCATATTTCATCATTATACCTCTTTCATATAGAAAAATAGATTTAGCACCTTTTATCTACTATAACTTCATTCCATTTCTTAAACCATGAAATCCGATAAGGATTAGGATGTTTTTCACATTCCAGATTTGGTTACTCAATCATTTTTTTAGAAACCATATTTTCACAACTACCACCATATATAATTACTTTGCATACCTTACCACCTGAAGTACATCTTGTTCAAAATTTATTTGCTCACATCCATGCATCACCACCTTATTTATTCTACAATTGATCCTTCCTTAGAGAAATCATGGTTCTAATTATCATGAGATTCTCTCCAACATCTATTAGTGCAACTTCACCATTTTGCTCTTCTATTTTAGCCTCAACTAGATTTACTTTTAGGCGATCTTCTTGCCTCTTTTCTTGGTATTGATAGTGTGGACACTCAAATTCTTTGTACCCTTCTTCTCCACATCTATAACATATATAAAATCTACGTTGATTTAAAAACCATCCTATAACACCACCATAATGTCATCTTTTCTGAAATCCTCTTCGTCTTTGTTGGTATTGAAACCCTTGTCTATTACCATCTTGCCTTTCTGGACCATGTGATGATTCACCTCTATTGGTATTAGACCCACCTCTGGTGGTATTAAACCCACCTCATCCCCTATTTGGAGGGAATCCACCTCTTCTTGGAGAAAGAGACATTCTTCTAAAATTCTATCTATTTTGTTTTTCTTCTATCTTCAAAACTAATTGATAAGCCTCCTCCATGCTATGTATTATATGCATGCTTAACTCATCTTCAATATAAAATTTCAAACCATTTACATACTTTTTATCCATCTACTCTTATATTTATTCATGCTCCACTCATATGGAAAGATTATAAAATTCATCTATATACTCTTGTATACTATGATCTTTTTACCTCAAATTATTAAATCTTCTGTATAGAGTTTGTACATAATTCATAGAATGAAATTTCTCCCTCAGCATCCTCTCCATATTTTTCCATGAATTAATCTTCTCTTTACCTTTTCTTTGTCTCTCTTTCTGCAAGTGACCCCATCAAATCATTACATGACATTTCAATTTCATTCATGCAAACTTTATCTCTTTGTCTTCTCTCATAGTCTTTCACTCAAAGAACTTCTCCATGTTATTCACCAAATCTATCAACTCCTTTGGTTATAAAATTCCTCCATCATCTGGAACATCAACCTTCATTATTTCATTTATTCCTTATAAATCCCAAATGATCTTCTCTTCCATCAATGGTGGCTACTCTTGTTGTTGTACTACTTGTTGAACTTCTTCATCACAATCTGTGTCTTCCTCATCACCACCTTATCTTCTCTATTGATTGGTGATAACCTATATCAAATGTTGAACTTACCTCTACAACTATTTTATAGTCTAGTTCATGTATGAAACACCTCCTTATCCTCTTGTCATTGTTTACTCCTTCAAGATTCAAACTTGCTCTGATTCCAGATAATGAATTTGAAAACTATTAAGGCAAATAAAATAACCAAAATGCCAAGATCTAAAAAAATAACTCATAATTGATTCATATTGAATGACTTGACATAATTACAAACCCCAACTATTTTTAAATAAGTCTCAACTCAGAATTTAGAGTTGACATGGAAAAATTCAAAAAATCTAAAATCTAAAAACAAACGTCTATTTTTAGCACCAACTATTTTTACTAAGTTTTGCATGAAAGAACGCGTGGCTCTAAAAATTTCATAAAATAAAATAAATACTAAAATTATCCTATGGAATGACATTCAACTGAATTTGATGTACGATTCTAAAAATATATCATTTTTAAAAGTAGAAAAATCTTAGAAAAATCATTAAACATTAATTTTAGACCCTCAAATTATCATGTTTGGCCTCCAGAAAATATATAAATCAACTTTAAGTAGATAGATTGGATTAGATAAGAACCAAAATTTTTGATACAGTCATTTTGGTGTGTAGAAGAGCTCAAACAAAGTTACGTGTCGAAAGATATGGCCTCCGAAAGGTTGGCCTATTTTATGCATCAATTTGGAATTTTGAGTTCAAAATTCTTATAAAAATTTGAAGTGGACATGGGTACATACAATCAATATCAAGATTAAAGTTGTAAAAACTTCACCATTTATGATTATTTTTCTTGTCCATCCAGCAGGGTGATAAAAATGGTGTGTTGTGGTTAATAAAAATCATTTTCAAATTGTACTTAGGGCATGATCTGCACCAAAAATCATAAACATTCAAATTCCAAACCTTTACATGAAATGTGTCTTCCAAATTTTGTGATAAATTGCATTTGTCTATTTGGATTTAAGACAATGTTTAAGTATTTGCAATATTGTATATATTTAAGGGAATTATTAGGTATACATGAATTACATCCATCAGAAAGGGGTACCCATTTTTCAAGGTGGTGGTTTCTATGATTGGATGTTTGCTATTGTGAAGTGTCGATGAGTACAATATGACACTGATTTGATAGCGAAAAGGTTTTATGTCCAATGTGCAACTCAAATACCACTAAAATTAGAATAATATAGAGACAAGACATTGATGTTCCAAAGTTTGTATTGAAATTTATGTTTGTTTATGTTGTTAATATATTGACACATAAAAATTATAGAAAGTGGTGAAATATTTCAGAGTTGTGCGGTGATGACGAGGGGCAATGACATGATATTTCATATGATATTATACACTAGAAGGCTTGTATCAGACACATGCTCGACTTTAGGGCACTAGTTAGATTTAAATATCCTATGCCCATTACAAGGGGTTTGTAGCTTGTATTTTAGTGTCATATTTTGTTGACTATGTTATATTTGACTATAGAAAGACTCCACGTCTAATTTGTGGATCAAATCAACAATTCAATAACATTGATGTGGGGGTAATACATTGAGTTTATGGAGTTTATCTTGTTTGTTTCATTACAGTTGAAGTGAGTAACAAAATCTTTTCAAAGTGCATACCACATCAGTGCATAAGGGAACATCATTTGTGATACAATGTAAATGTCATGATAGAGGACTCACCGATAAGAGAAAGGGTTATCAATTGGTGATCCATCCTAGGTAATAGGGAGGGTTGGTATGTTTAATTCTTAAACATTATGGGGTATCCACATCATACACTTAAAAGAAGAATTTACTTCATAAATGAAAAGAAAGCACTTACCCAAAAAGATCCCAAAAATTTTATATATATATATATAGAGAGAGAGAGAGAGAGACATATACATATACACATCATTAATGAAAGTAATAATATATATATATATATATATATATATATATATATATATATATATATATATATATATATTTACGAAGAAAATAGTGTTATAGAAAAAAAAAGGTAAACTATATAGATATTTGTTCTGAGAATCATAATGACATCAACTTATTTCCCATCTAGTTACGGGTACCTTCATGATTCACTATGAATGAAATTATATAGTGGGAAGCAAGGCTCTGGAAGTTACTTTGATGATGGGGCCATGTTCACTAATAGGAATTCTATTATGTGTATTTCTAAAATATTGTTGACAAAGGAAGAGGCCTCACTGCTTGATTACATGATGCCAAATCCTCTCCTCCTAAAAAATTAACCTCTTCCCCATGCGAGGCAGTAGGTCACAGTGAAATCACTTCCTCCTCTTTGATATAAAATGTCAGAGCATCCTTATTGTCTCCATTAGGTCCACATAGATAAGAAACCTTCCCAAATCTTTCCTCTAGCAAAAGTATCACCTTCATGAATTTATCTATTACCATAGGTGGAAAATGAAGGTCTTCGACAAATCTTTCCTCTCTAATAGGTAATAAATGCAGTGCCTCCACAATTTTTTCCTCTACCATAGGTGGCAAAAATGGCACCCTTTCTAATTTTTGTAGATGGTAGATCCTATATCATTTCTATAGCTTCCTTCCATGTTAAGCTCTTGAGGCATGAAAAGTCTACATCTTCTGCATCGTTGGATGTTATGTGCATATGGAATGAAATCTTGAAGGGAAGCATAAGAGAAAGATCATTCTTCTATCCATCTTATTTTGGGATAATAATCCTACAACCTTGGTACTTCGAGATATTGCATTTGCTCGACATATTTCATTCAAAAGCCTTAAACCCTAGTCAGGAAAATAATTTGGTACACATCCTAAGACCATAACATTCCATTTATTTTCCTTCCCTTAGTCAAGGATGGATCAACTTTTTATTATTATTAGGTCACATACAATCCTAAAAATGAGAGGGTAGCCCAAATCAATGAGCTGTAACTACAAAGATGGTCACAACTTCATGACAAAATAGCTTTAACAATAAAAAAAGAAACAAAACTTGATCATCACCATGTTTTTTGTGAAGTTTTCCTTTGTTGTTTCATCTAATTTTCCCTTTTAATATTTAATACACTTTCTTATCTTAATGCCAAAAATGATCTGATTGTGGACAATGATTAGTTGAACTCTGTGTTACCACCTAGAGGGTGTGGAAAAGGTTTGAATAGCGGTGATGAGGATTGGATGACAACTAGCTCTTCATGGGACCATTATATAGATGGGGATAGGTAAGGGGAAGATGAGATTGAAACTTCTCCCATGGAAGGGGAAGCAGAAAAGAGCCTTAAAAACTTTAGAAATTCTAACCTTTGTGGACTGCTTGAGATCTATTAGTTTTATATAATTTACATCTTCAACTTTTAAATGTAATTGAGTGTTAGTATTTGATACTATGCACGAAGTTGTCTCACAAAACCTTATCTTACTAAACAATCACTTCTCATACTACTTAGACTTTTGAACCTACTACTAATATAATATTTATATAAATCATATAATATATAATATTCATATATATTACATATTTAATATATAAAAATATTATAATTACATATAAGTATCTTTATTGGAATAAAACTCCAAAAGATTCATCTCACATATGACCAAAAGATTCATGACCACTGTGCGAAGGTTTCAACTGTCGACGCGCCAACAACGCAGCAACAATGTTAAGTAGTCATCGCAGACGCATAAACGAGTTTATCTGGTGGGAGAGGACGTAGAGAAGGCATGTTTATCACCGACACTATATATGCTTTTCATATCGTTTTGCCTTAGTACCTGACTTGTGATCAAAATAATCAACAGGAGCAGCTCCAGACAAAACTGCTTATGTCAAAGCTTGGGTGTGAATCCGGCAAAAACATGAAGAACAAGAAAGTCAAAAAAACTTTCGCAGGAAGACTTCCAACACACATTAGAATTACATTAACTAGAAAATGAACCAGGCAAGTAAATCAAATTCATTTCCTTTCCATCTCTCAATTTGAACCTGTAAAAGCTTACAACGGAACAAAAGCAACTACATCAAATTTAGTTCCTCATCAGGGTATTGATCAAATAAAATTCGCCGCACATAAATATGGGCTGCATACTAAAAATCTAAACACATCCTCTGATCAGCTGCAGGTGTGTATACAGTGTACAAGATGAATGAAATGTTTCATAACTTCATCTGAACACAGAACCAAGCAAAAACGTTCCTAACCTGGCAGTGCCTTTCAGTGTTCAGGTCCTCCAATAGCTCAAAATCTGACAGACTGTTTGCAGCAAAATTATGGACTAATTTTTGCGAATGACAAGTGTTGAGCATTCTTCGAAAATAAATTTCAAAAGAAATATTTCTAACAATAGTCCCACAGCTTCAGACTAATTTCTTAAGATTTATGTTATTTTGATTAGAAATTTCCACTTGGTATTAAAGCTCCATGCGGAAAAATGGAAGGCAGGTTCTTCAATTGCGGATAGGAAAAGTTAGTCGATACATGACTTAAATTCAACCTCAGAACCATTTATTATCAACAATAAATTCTGCTTGTGCACAAGTAGCGGATCAAATTCCGCAATTCACTCTGCAATCTAGTATTCTTTGTAGCTACAGATGCACAACATTGTTAGATCG
This sequence comes from Torreya grandis, assembly GCA_037957365.1. Lineage (NCBI taxonomy): Eukaryota > Viridiplantae > Streptophyta > Pinopsida > Cupressales > Taxaceae > Torreya > Torreya grandis. Next base: position 4,538,951 of record JARHVA010000451.1, read on the forward strand.
ACATATATTATTCAAACGACAGCTATCTTGTGGTTTCCTACACTGTTTCCTGAGTTTAACAAGTGTCTAAACATCTATATAATTTTACTATAAAAAATAAAGTACGGTGTTGTGTTGTAAAAAATTAAAAATTGTTATGTTGTAAATGTTTCGAATTTTTTAATATTATATTCTAAAAATAGTATATTATTAATATAATATATAGTATATTAATAATTAAATTATATTATATTTATAATATTAATATATAATAATTAATAATTTAATATGTTGTTTTTATTATTAAATATTTCATATTTTTGTTTTATGATATATAAATATTTTTATAAAATACTATACATTAATATTGTATTATAATATTAATATAATATATAGTATGTAGGGTGTAATTTTCTGTTTTGGTAATGTATGTTTTTGTAAAGTAAAAGAATGTAAATTGGTAGTCATTTTGGTAAAGTATGTTTTTGTAAAGTGAAAGAGTGTAAATTGGTAGTTGTATCTTATTTGAAACTTATGATCGTCGATTCCATCGTGTAAATATAAACATATATTTTTGGTGGAGATGTTGGTATAGAATGAAATTGTGTATTATTTCCTATAGCATTGCAATGAGTCATACGATAAGAAGACATTTTGTTTTATGAAGAGCTTCAACAATGATGAAGTGGTAGGGAAAGATTAAACAATACAAAACATGCAAATGATAAAAGAATTCAAGATGAGTTGGATGATGATAATAAAAAGTAATGATAATATATGTTATGTAACATTATGCCTTTATAAAGTTATTGAATTCTATTTATTTTATGTGATTTGCATCTTCAATTTTTAAATATAATTTAACATTAATTTTTTATATTATACATTAAATTATCTCACCAAACCATATTTATTATACAATACCTTCCAATATTTCTTTAATCTTTGAAACCAACTACTAATTAATAACATATATATTTTTAATATTAATATATTTAAATTAATCTAATAATAAATAATTTGTATTTTTGAAAGTGAATTTTCGAATTCAACAATACATTTAAAACACAGTTGTTATTAAAATAGTGGGAGTACGAGGTGAATTATATTCCATCCTTTTCATTACATATTGACTGTTTGGCATCTGGATATAGTCAACCTGACGAGACCCCTATATATAACACTTCAATTCTATTGACAAATAAATTTTGTATTTTAAGGAGGGAGAATAGAGGAAGCTGAAGGATGCAAAATACATTCAAAAAGATGTGATTTTTATTTTTTCAAATTTGAAATATCCATCAATAAAACCTAACATACCGAGAACATATGAAAGGGGTTTAAGTCGATCATATTATCATAAGAGAACATATTGAAAAAATTGTATCGCCTATAATTAAGATTTAAAATATTAATTTTTTTTAAAAATTTATTTAAAGGTTTAATATAATGTAATTTAAAACATATGTCTACAAATCTTAAATATATATTTTTCTTGTTATCATAAGAGAACATATTGAAAAAATTGTATCGCTTCTTTTAAAAACTTATTTAAAGGTTTAATATAATGTAATTTAAAACATATGTCTACAAATCTTAAATATATATTTTTCTTGTTAAGTTTAAGATGGATAAATCTATTATAAGTAGTATATTAATTATTTCAAATCAAAATTCATATTTAGCTTTTTTATAATAAGATATCTGATTTTTTTTAATTAAATTAATAATTTTATAAAATATTAAAAAAAATTGATAATATGAAAATAACATTTGATTTTTTTATTTATTTCCGACCTACATGTTATTTAGTTTGGTTGTATCATGCTATAAATAATCTAGAGTTTTTCAATATTAATAATGTTCTAGTATAATGAATATATAGTTTGTAAAACATAAATAAAAAAGCTAAGTTCTTAAGATATTGAGATTTAATTGGTTTGGGCTCATTTTGATTAGCTCTTGGTTTTCATAATTATCCATTGAGGAGCTAATTTCATTTACAGGTTTTGTGGATTTGTGCTTTCAAATCCTCTTTTGACTATTTTTTGGTTGTTTTTGAGTTGAGTGCAACCCCTTTTCTTGTATTAGCTGTTTTTGTCAGGGTTATGGTATCATTTAAGTTTTTAAACCTTGTTTAATTGTTTGTCTTCTAAGGTATTGGATCTCCAGTCTCAAAAAACCTCCCTTTTACTCTTAATATAAAAAAAGTTATTGAAAGTTTATTTAATTTTTAAATTATATAACTAATAATTTTAAGATGGGAAATATCAATTTATGAAAATATATTGTAACACTCTTTTTCTTAAATTTAATTTAATTTTTAGAAGAAACAATCTTATTTCTCTATATAGTCGCATTACACTTATGATCATATAACCACCATGAAATTTAATACTTATCATTACATAATTGTCCTTGTCATGAACCTAAGCTTCATCTTTCATTAAGAGAGTTGCAAATATATATATATATATATATATATATATATATATATATATATATATATATATATATATATATATATATATATATAATTATTATTATTATTATTATTATTATTATTATTATTATTATTATTATTAAATGAGTTACCATGATAAGAAAATCAAAGTCATAATATTATTAGTTCACACACAATATAATAAGGAAATAAAAAGCTTATTTGTGTTATTCCCCTAATAAAATGAAAACAATTATTATTTAAGGGCATAAATATTCTCAAAATGAATGTATACATATTTAAAATTGGTTTTTTAAATATATTTTGTATATAATATGTATATTTATCTATATATCAATGTTTAAATATTTAAATTAATTTATTTTAAATTATTATGATAATTTTTAAAAGTGAATAATTTTATTTTTTTAAATAATTTTTATAATCATCATTTTATTTTTTAATTTTACTAATGAAACCAAAAACTAACAAGAACAAGAAAATTATTAATAGGCTAAGATCTTGAAATAATACTCAGAAATTGATTTTTATTGATTGATTGAAATATTTACAAACCTAAACTATGCTTAAATAAGCCTCAACTCAGAAATTAGAGTTTACATGCAAAATTTGAAAAAAAAACTAAAAGCTTAAATAAAATGCCTATTTTTAAAAATACTTGAAACAACAAAAAAAACCTCTTTAAATATCCTAAATATTATATTTAGACTATGAGATGAAATTCAAATGAATTTGACTTTCAGTTATAAAAATATACACATTCTAAAAATTAAAAAAAACTTAAACAAATCATTAAATCACAACTTTAGACCCTTAGATTATCATGTACAACCTCTATAAAAGAATTAAAAACATGGGTAGGCCATAAAAACTACCTAGGGAAGTAAAAACCTATTTGATATGGTCATTTTGGTACGTAGAGGAGTTTAAATGGAGCTACAGGACAAAAGTTATGACCTCCAGAAGTTGGCCTACTTTTCTGCATAATTTTCCTCTGGTTGAAAACAACTCAGTGCCTACAAGTTGGCCTAATTATATTTCTATCATTTTTTCTTGTCAATATTTTTCATCTCCCATTCTATAATATATGTGTTGTCTTCTTGATACAAACCTTCCCACTGCACCAAATACCTGTTATAATTCCCTTGCCTTATGCTCACGGTCTTCATATCCAAAACCTAAACTATTTTTTATTTCTTCTTCTTTGGAACTTCCTGCTCCTAATTTACTTCTTCATTTTCACCATGTTATCCATGGAATTCATATAAATTTGAAACATTAAATACTGGAGATATATCAAAATTGTGTGGTAAGCTCACCTCATATGCATTATCATTAATTTTCTTCACAATTTTGCATGGCTCAATTTTATTCTAGTTCAATTTATTATACGTGCCTTTAGGAAATATTTATTTCCTCACGTAAACCATTACTAACTCTCCTTCTCCAAATACCTTGGATTTTCTTCTAACATCTATTGTTGCTTTATATTTCTTAATACTTTCTTACAAATTTCTTTTTACTCCTTGAGACTACTACATATGCTCTACAAATGCTTCTACATCATCACTAATTCAATCTGCAATTGGAAATTATACCAAATCTAAAATATCCATAGGATTTCTCCCATAAATAATTTATAAAGGTGACTTTCCTATTGATCTATTCACTAAACTATTATATGCAAACCCAGCTTGTGGTAAAGCTAAGTCCCATTGCTTTGGCTTCTCTCCCACTATGCATCTCAATAAATTTCTCAAGCTGCTATTCACAACTTCTAAATGTCCATCTATTTGTAGGTGATATGAACTACTGAATTGTAGCTTAGTACCTATATTCCACAAAGTCCTCCAAAAATTACATAGAAATTTCATGTCCCTATCTAAAATAATAGTTTTTAGAACACCATATAATCTCACAATATCCATTAAAAATAATTCTATAAGTCTAGTGGCATCATTGGTTTTCTTACTTGCAATGAAATGAATAATTTTATAAAATCTATCTACAACAACAAAAATTGAACCATTACCTCTCTTTGTGTTTGGAAATCTCAACACAAAATCCATAATCAGATCTATTCATGGCTCTCTTGGAACTGGTAATGGCATGTATAGTCTGATTTTTTGTGCACGTCCTTTAGCCACCAGACATATTTTACACCTTGAAACATACCTCTTCACATCTCTCTTCATCAGCCAAAAATACTTTTCCTCTACCAAAGCTATTATCTTCATCTTACCAAAATATCCAACCAAACCACCACTATGTAATTCTCTTACTATATTGTCTCATAGAGACCCAATTGGAATGCATAATTGTTTCCCTTTGAAGAGAAACCCTTCTTACATAAGATACTCATCATGAATAACATTTATCCCACCTATTAATGGATTCCTGAATTGCTCAACTTCCTTTTGAAATATGGATCAATATCATATAATTCTTTAATAGCTTCAAATACAACTACTTCACTCACAATTGTAGTTACTAATGCTACCCTCCTACTTAATATATCAGCTACTTGATTCTACTTCCATGATTTATGATTCAACACAAAAATATACCCTTGGAAGAAAGAAACCCACTTTGCATGTTTCCTATTCAACTTATTTTGTGTATTCACATACTTCAAAGCCTAATTTTTTGTAAATAGTATAAACTCCTTAGGCACCAAATAATGCCTCCAATGTCTTAATGCTTGTACAATTACATAAAATTCAACATCATAAGTAAAATACTTTGTTCTTACCTCATTTAGTTTCTCATTGAAATATGCTATTGGTTTTCCTTCTTGACTCAACACATCACCAATTCCCAAAAATAAAGCATCACAATCAACCTCAAACACTTTGTTAAAATTTGGTAATGCTAAAATTGGCCTTTTTGTAATTTTCTTCTTCAAAATTTAAAATCTTTTTGTAGCTGCTCTAGTCCATGCAAATTCCTTCCCTCTCATGTAATCTTTTATTGGTGCCACAATACTACTAAATTTTTTAATAATTTTTTTATAAAAAAATGATAAACCATGGAAACTTCTTACCTAGGTAATGCTTTTTGGAATATGCCACTCAACAATTGCCTTTATCTTTTCCTCATCCATTTTCACACCATTTGTTCAAACTAAAAATCCCAAAAACACCAAACTATTCTACATAAACTTGCACTTCTTCAAGTTTTCACACAACTTATCCTTTCTTAATAAATCCATTACCATTCTCAAATGTTGTAAGTTTTCTTCTTTAGTCTTACTGAATATCAAAATATCATCAAAATTAACAACCACAAACTTATCGATATATTCTTGTAGAACTGTACTCATCACCCTCATAAATGTGCTAGGTGCATTAGATAATTTGAATAGCATCACCATCTACTCATATAAGTGATCCCTAGTCTTGAATGTAGTTTTCCACTCATCTCCTTCATGAATTTAAATATGATAATATCTACTCCTTAAATCAATCTTGGTAAAATATTTTGCTCCTACAAACACATCCATCATATCATCTGAATGAGGTATAAGAATCCTATACTTTATTATAATTTTAGTAATTGCTCTACTATCCACACACATTCTCCATCCTCCATCTTTCTATGGAGTTATCAATGTTGGTGTTTCACATGGACTCATACTCTCCCTTATCACTTTATTCCTTATCAATTCAGTAACCTATTTATTTAATTATACATGTTTTGTTGGACTCATCCTATAAGCTTCTTGATTGGGTAGAGTTGATTTTAGAATCAAATCAATGTGATGTTAAATATCTCTCTTTGGTGGTAAACTATGTGGTAACTCATTATGAAAAACATCTTCATATTCTTTCAACACTCTTGTTGCTTCTATTGGTATTGGCACCATGTATGTTTCTTCATTTTTTGCTACTAGTGCATAACAACAACCTACTACCTTCATGTCTTAGATAAATTCTTTAGTACAAAGCATGTTTCATGTCTTCTCTTCCTCTTTAAAAGGTTAAAAAACTACCTTTGATCCACCTTTCCAGAAATTCTATGTGTTATTTGCTACATCATTAACTACTTTCCTGTCTAATTGGCATGGTCTCCCCAATAACACGACATGCATCCATCAGAATAACATCACACCATATTTCATCTTTATAAGTTCTCCCTATATAAAACTTGATTAAGCACATTTTATCTAATTTAACACTCATTCATTTTCTAAACCATTAATTATGATAAGGGTTAGGATTCTTTGCACATTTTAGATTTAGTTTCTCAATCATTTCTTTAGAAACAATATTTTTACAATTACCACCATCTATAATTACTTTGCATACCTTTCCACCCAAAGTACATCTTATTTGAAAAATATGTGATCATAGCCATGCATCACCACCTTCTTTATTATATAATTATTTCTTACTTGGAATAATCATTGGTCTTATCATCATGAGCTTCTCTCTAACTTTTGCTGGTGCAACTTCAATATTCTGCTCTTCCATTTCAGTCTCAACTAGATTTACTTTTGGGTGATCTTCTTACCTCTTTTTTGATCTTGATAGTTTCAAAACTCAAATTATTTGTGCCATTCTTCTCCACATAGATAATAGACATAATATCTACAATCATTTGAGAACCATCCTCTAGTACCATCGTAACTTTACCCTCTTTGAAATCATCTTCCTCTTTGTTGGTATTAAAACCCTTGCCTATTGTCATCTTGTCTTTCTACACCACATGATGACTCACTTCTATTGAAATTAAATCCACCTCTACTGGTATTAAACCCACCTTGTACCCTTATTGGAGGGGATCCACCTCTTCTTGGACTAGTAGATGTTTTTCTAAAATTTTGTCTATTTTGTTTTTTTTCTACCTTCAAAGCTAATTGATAAGCCTCCTCCATGTTAATTATTATATGCATGTTTTATTCATCTTGAATATAAAATTTCAAACCATTTATATACCTTTCTGCCATCTACTCTTTTGTTTCATCATGGTTCACTCGTATGGGAATCTTGTAAAATTAATCTATATACTCTTATATATTGTGATCTTTTTGCTTTAAATTTTGAAATCTTATATATAAGGTTTGTACATAATTTATTGGAAGAAATTTATCCCTCGGCTTCTTCTCCATATTTTTCCATGTATTAATCTTCTTTTTACCTTTCATTTGTCTCTCTTTCTGTAGGTGATCCCACCAAATCATTGCTTGACCTTTCAATTTCATACATGCAAATTTTACCTTCTTGTCTTCTCTCATAGTCTTCCACTTAAATAATTTATCCATGTTATGTATCCAATCAATCAAATCCTCTATTTTTAAACTACCTCCATAATTTGAAACATCAACCTTGATTCCTTGATTCCTTCCTTCTAAAGCCTGAACCATCCTCTCTTCCATCGATGGTGACTACTCTTGTTATTCTTCTTCTTACTGAACTTCTTCATCATGATTTGTGTCTTCCTCATCACCACCTTCTCTTCTCTACTAATTGGTGATAACCTCTATTAATTATTGAACCTACCTCTATAGTTCTTGTATAGTCTGGTTCATCTATGCCATACCTCCTCATCCTCTTACCATTCTTCTCTCCTCCAAGATTTGAACCTAGCTCTGATCCCAGATAATAAAACCAAAAGCTAACAAAAACAAGAAATTTACCAATAGGCCAAGATCTTGAAATAATAATCAAAAATTGATTCTTATTGATTGCTTGAAATAATTACAAACCCAAACCACACTTAAATAAACTTCAACTCAGAAATCAGCATTTACATACAAAATTCAAAAAAATTAAAATCTAAAAAAAATGTCTAGTTTTAAAAACACCTGAAACATCCCAAAAATATCTTAAAATATATTAAACACTATAAGTAGACTATGGGATGAAATTAAATCAAAACTGACTTTCGATTCTAAAAATATAGACTTTCTAAAAATAGAAAAAACTTTAAAAAATCATTAAATCACAATTTTAGACCCTCATATGATCATGTATAGCCTCCAAAAAATATCAAAAACATAGGGAAGTAACAACCTTTTTTTTTACGGTCTTTTTGGCACATGGAAGAGCTCAAACGGAGCTATGGATCAAAAGTTATGGCCCCCAGAAGTTGGTCTATTTTTTTTGCATCATTTACTATCATAATTATTCATAAAATTTTGCCACCTTAAAATTAAGATATGTGAGCTTAAGCCAAATATTTAAAAAAATGGACCCTTTCACATAATTCTTATTTATAATTTTTAAAAGTAAGTTATGATTGTGTATATTATCAAAGTTCAAAGTATGTCAATAATAAGCAATACCAACAATAATCTAATCCTACAAGAATATTAGTTTTAGATTATTATTGTAACATTTTACTTGAATTGTTTATATTTATAAAAATCTTTGTTATTTTAAAGGGTATTTAAAAATTAGGAGCACACACTGACTGAAGACTAATGGTATATGCCAGACCCCCAAAAAAACATGAGTAAAAGTACATAGATTTAAGGCAAAAAGAAATAGCTTAACATAAGATCAACAAGGTTTGCAAATATTAGATTTTATATTATATTAATAATTAAATAATTATGTGTCTTAAGAATTTCATATTGAAAAAAAATAGTAAACAGTTTCTTGATAGGATGAGGAAGATTCACATTATCATCCATCTTCAGAATATCAGATTAACATAAATTTACAATATAGTTGGTATAACATTAATATGTAATAGAATATGAATAAATATAATATAATTATTTTTCTAATTTAAAATTAACATATCTTTAAAATGTATATGAACAAATGAAATACACTTAAATTCTCATTTTAGAAGTAATTTGCTTTCAATTGTTGGATCCATTGAGGATTTATGAAGATGACATGATCTATAACAACAATTGATGATAGTGGATGTTTATATAAGGTTTTATTATGTTAGTTTTTATTTTAAATTTGATTACTATAAATATGATTCCTATTTGATTTTTATATTAGTTTTTTTGTTAATTTCGAGAATACGATAAGAAAATCATGATGTGTTTCTATTCATGGAAGAGCTTAAAATTCATTTTTTTATTTTTAGGAAAGATTTTTACGAATTGAATGTAATTGTAGAACTAATTTAAAACCATCTACTACCATTCAATAATAAATTTATAAAAAAAATAATATAATCATTAATCAATATAATATATAGAAGATATAAAATAATTATATTAAAATTAATATCTTTAAACTCTTTTTCAAATAAATATATTCAAAATATTAATAATAAATTTATCTATTTATAACTTCCAATACAAAAATGATAATAATTTATAAACAAATGAAAACTAATAATATTAAAAAATTGTTAAAGCTAAATCACAACATGTCCCTCAACAATCATCTAATAACTCCAATCTAAAACACTAAATGGATGTTACTTTCAACACCTCTAAGATCTCTTTGCTCTGTTTATTTATTTTTAAATTAAAATTTAATATATTGTCCACCTTTTATTGCAAGCATTTTTATGGAGACAATGACACATTCCAATTAAAATGATCAATATATTTTTATTTCATGGATAACAAACCCCTTATTTAATAAAGCTAGAGGCTTATTACAGTGAGATGAAGCCTCAAGATTCATCTCATATGAGACAAGAAAAATAATATTCCATTTAAATCCATCCAAATGTTGACATGAGGATGTTAGATGGTTTTGTCGGTAGTCCATGGGTTTTCACTGAAGGTGGTTCCTAAGTTTTGGTGGGTGGCATCTAGCTCTCAGCATGCATGGTAATGATCCTATGTTTAGCAGAATTAGCAAAAGGAATTATCATATGAAATAGTCAATAATGGTCCTATGTTTAGCAAAATAATCCATGGTACGTAATGCAGCAATGGAAAAAAACATGCTCACAATTTAACATCTGGTACCTAGGAAAAATACTTGGCGAGTGATAATAATGTAGATCAGTTGGGGCATTTAAACCTACTTCTGGTTTTGCACAAGTAGGCAAGAAACTCAAGCTGAATTAGATGTCCAATAGGATTTTGAGGTGCTCCTATTTGTCTTTTTCTTATTTATTCAATTGATTATAGGTAGACTAATTATTTGACACATAAATTATTGTGTATAGATTCATCACTAGTAGAATTTGAGAGGACAAAACTCAACTCCTAACAAGTGAATGTATTTATCTAATTTGCATCTACTACTCCATTTTTACTATTGCCTTGCTTTTCAGGTATACAAATATCAATTTTATGTTATGATTTGCCAATGCATGCCTAGCCATCCATCTTTGTGAACATATAAAAATAAGCATATCTCTTTACTGAATTTATTTTAGACATTTTGTTGAAAAATAATGAACAAATTAGAAATAAACTTAGAGTACAATAGAAGTTAAACTCAAGAAAAATGATCTATAATTGTTGAGAAAGTAGCTCTATTAAAAATATATAGATATGTATTTAGGACTTATATATCTAAGATAAAATAAATTTAAAAAGGAAGTGTATTTTCCTACAAAATAATGAGCTAAACTCCCCATTAGATGCCACCTGCATAACCAAAAAAATATGTTGAAAGGAAAACTTCAGACAAGATTTAAAAATAATACAAACACACACGAGGAAAATAGATTATAAAGATCTAAAAAAAATGTTTTAGACAATTAAAATATAGGAAAATATCACCACACTTGAATCTCATTCAATGGGTTGGTCAGTTGCAGTGGTTAATGAGCTTGGCGAAACATGTAAAACAATAAAGGGGATACAAATACAACCTTTTAACCATAAAGTAATGGGTAGATAGAAACTAGATGTGATGGAAACCCAAATTAAATAGTCACTCAAATTTATTAGTCAAATCTAGTAATGTATATTTTACACTAATACCATTTTGAAGTTTCATCTGAAGATGACTATTCTCAAGTCCCCACTTATCTAGCCAGCTAGAACACATATTCTAGGCATTAACTAACCTGACTATAAACAAACATAACCCACTACATTACACAAAATATCATAACACGTGAGATAATGCATACTTATATACCAAATATATGTTAATAAGTTTTATCAACCATCTACCAATGTACGCCCATCCTCAAGCTATTTACCAAGAAAAATCAACCTTTGTTGGTCAGGGGGAATCCCCTCAGCAGTTTCACATTGGGTTAGCTACAATAAAAAAAAATGGAAAATGTCATCTTTTGTACAAATATTAAACCTTGTGTTATCCAAGATAAAGGTAGGAGCCTCAGTTAAAAGACATCAGTTGATTGCATTTTAATACAACTCAAAACATATTAACTATGTGGCTTGACACAAATCATTTGCAATTTATTATTGAAGTTTCTATTTTATGACATACCATTAATATATTTAAGTAAATTTATATTTAAAAAAAATTATATAGTAAAATATATAATATATTATAATGATACAATATTTAGATATATATAATAAATAATATATAATATATTAAAATATACTATAATATATATTAAAATATATTAAAATATAATGTAATATATAATATATTATGATATATGGTATAATGTGTATTATAATATTTAACATAATATATTAAAATATATATTATGTAATTGAATATAGTATTAAAATATATGTTACATAACATAATATATAATTAAATATATAATATTTATATACAAAATATATTAAAATATACATTATATAATCTAATATATTATTAAAATATTTATTAGATAATATAATATTTATACATTAAAATTTAATATTAAAATACATACACACATATATAAACATAACCTTCTTCAAAAATATCTATTTAATAATAATTTAATTATTTACATTAAATTTTAATTACATAATATACAATATTTATTTATATTATATGTAATAGTTTTATAAATAATGGTTTTAGATAGTTTCTTTTAAAATGTATAATTTAAAACATGTTACCTCTGTAAAAAACTTATTTATTAACGATTTGGTAGCGCATGACATCACTTACACCAGTGAGTAGTTAGGAGTTTCATCAATCATGTTGTTATTGTTGTTTCAACAAATTGTCCATCATAAATGAAGGATTTTTATTTTCAAGGGATGGCCTCCATAGGGATAAATATTATGAGATGTTAATCCCCTAAACCTATCATCCTCCTCAAAACCTTCAAACATATTGGCAAGATGATTATTGTTAATATTGTTCTTACTACTAACCCCTTCGGCAACCATGAAATGTGGATGATCCCTCACGTTACAAAAACAGTGTTTTTGAAGTAGCGAAGCATAAGATAGTGCTAATTGAGCCATAGTTTTAGCACTTAAAATGCTTCTCTCATGACTTGAACAAATGACCTGTTGCAAACCAAAAATATTTTCAAGGGATGAACATGCAGACAACTATTTAGATTGATGATGATGATGATGATGATGATGATGATGATGATGATGATGATGATGACGATGACGACGACGATGATGATGATGATGATGATGATGATGATGATGATGATGATGATGATGATGATGATGATGATGATGATGATGATGATGATGATGATGCCTGAGAAAAGAATATGCCTCAATTAGTGTTTTGTATCCATATGATGATATATATACCATATGATTATTTGTAGATGTAGTGATCTCTTCCATTTCCATGTCTTCCTATAATCAATTCTTCTACTCCTGCAATCTCAATCTTTCTAACCAATTAGGAATGGTAAAATTAGTGTTGAACTAGTCCCAAAAAAAAAATTATATTAACAAGTTAATAGTTTTAAAATCACTACCATTCATATGATATATATATTATATAAGATAATATTTATATATATTTGATATATCATCTATTAATACATACTAGATATAATTGAAAAATAAAAATATACAATTCCGCTGGCTAGCTTTACACCTTCGGGGCAATTGCTAATAATATTGAATACCATCAAAAGTCATATCATATTTATAATTATATTGTTAATTTCATATTTTGGGATGTATTTGTTAACAACTTTTTATGATAAAAACATTGAGTGTGTAGTTAATTAGAGGAATCGAGATTTCACAGTGGCCAAACATTCTTAATGCATTTATTGATAACTAATTTAATTAACATTCTAATAAATTTATGTGTGAATAAGTTTCATAATTTTAAGATTGAAGGTGATGTTTCCATATAGTTATCAAATTTGAAAAGTTGGTTTTAATTTTCAATTGAAGGTATTTAATCATGCAATTTTTTTATAATGAAAAGTTGTCAAAAAAAATTATAATATTTTTTTATAAATAGTTATATTTTAATTAATAAAATTAAAATAAATAAATATTTAATTAAAAATACTTTAAATAAAATAAAATTATCTTTCTTTTTCTCATTGAAATATTTTTTTAATTTACAATAAAATTAGTTACAAAATAATTTCCAACCCATTTAAGAAAGCGTTTGATGGTTTCAAAAACTTTCGAAATATTTTTTAGGGAACAATATTTTAGGTATTACAATTAAATAACTTAAATATTAAAAATTATAAAATTATATTGAATTTTTTAAATTAATAGTAACTCCTCAAATCTAATTTGTGAGGGCTAATAGTATCATACCTATAAACATTGTAAATATATTATATTTTATAGTTTTGATGACCTTTCTAATATTTCAACTACAAAAATATAAAATAAATCCTTACATATATAAACACTATTTTATCAAGTAAAATCACACATCTAACATAACATTGTACAAAGAATGTGTACCAAATCAATCAAACAAAAACACAAAATTTTAGTAAAGAATAACATCCAAAATACTTCCATTCGTCTTACATTAACTTCACTGCAAATAATTCATATGCAAAATTAAAAAATATGATTGTAAAGTTATCACTACAATTTATATGAACTTAAATGCTACTTGAGTTTGGCACCTAGAATTATTAAAAATATAAAGGTGTACAATAAACTACATCAAAAAAATACAAATGCTATTTAACCCAATACTGCTAAAATCTATGAACTTGAATGTCAATGAAATAAATATTTTTTTCTTACTATAAATATAGAGGAAGAGAAGAAAGTAAGATTTTTAAAAAAATGTCCTTATTTAGGTTAGCTCTAAATAAAAATAAAATTATGGGCTAATATTTGTTATGGAGAATGATGGCAATTTTTAATTGTAAATTTTCACATTCACATTGATAATTGTAAAATTTAATTATTATGAGTACACACATTAAGCAATGAATTTGTTGATAGTTGTAAAATTAAAACATTATGGATATCTTAAATAACTATTGTTATTTTAGGTTTCTAAATCTTTCCAAATGATTTTCCCTTGAAAACAACATTCAATTTTGACTAGAGAAATCGTAATCAATAAAGAGTGAACTATGATGCCTTTCTAACTAAACTTACACTGCAGAGTGCCTTATGATAATTATTCATCCCTCGATACATTAAATTTCTCGAATCATCCATTTAGCATTTAGATGAATACTTTGTCTGTGTTTATCAATAATTCTCATACCTCCTTTATCTTAAGGAAGGCAACAAATACACTAAACAACCATGTGATAACCTCTAGTTGTCTTAGCATTAGACCCAATAAAATACCTGAGAAATTTTACTAATTTATCACTTGAACTTTTGGATGAATCCCATCATAAATAATAGTAAACATGCGTGACTACCAAGATCTTGGTTCAAACATGAAATCTACCTAGTAAATAGAAGGGTTTAGATATATAATAAGTAACTTTGTTTCCGCTCAGTCAAAGATATGTTTCCACAACTCAAAATGAGTAGTATCAAAGGCAAGGGAATACCAAGTAATTTCAATATATCTCATTTATATATCCATTTCTAGATGAACTCTTGTAGCCACTGAAGAATTGACATTATACACTGTCAATGGCACTAGGTTATGGCCCATTGCAAACTAGAACTCGAGGACTTGAAAAATATGTCAAAATAGTCGAGAATTTATTTGAGTTAATTTTATTTCTCAAAAAAGTGAGAAAGGTATCATCATAAAAAGTATCTTTAAATGAGATTATATGTTTAAATAGGAATGTGAATGCCCATTATACACCCTCATTTCATTCTATGAGCAACGATATATCCAAACAACTTGGCTGGAAAAATATATAAGGCTAGAGTTAATGGATAACCTTGGTCAATGGAGTGAAAAACCCGAAGTTATCAGAATTATGCGCATTAATAGTGAACAAGTTGAAGCTTCTAAAAAAAAAGTTTGCATTATCAAAATAAAGAAACCTATTGATGCTTAATACTCTTCCTTTAGTCTAGATAGCCTCTATGGGATGCTTTACAGACGTGGGACTGAATCTTAGTCTATAAAGAAACCTCTAACATTAAAATAAAAGAGAAATGTAGGTAACACTGAAATAAAACTAAGGAGATGCACTTAGAGATTTACAAAATTAACCTATAATTGTATAAAATAGATTGAATCTTTAAACACTATGGACCATAAAGGAGCATAAAGCATGTATTAAAGTCTATAATGTAAGAGAGGATTAATACTATAAAATCAGAAGAAAGGGAATAACAAGGAGAGATAAATTTTCACTCTAATTGACACAAAACACTACATCCTCTTCATTGTTAGGTGGAGAAAAAAATATAGAAGGCCTCAAGGGCACAATAAAAAATGTCCAATCATGCCTATGAGGGGCACCTGGTAAGGTCATAAAATGAGAAATTGCTAGCTACTGCTACTCCTATTCTGTTACAAATGGTTATTTTTAAAATAGAAAAAAAAACAAAGTAAATGATAACACCATTTCAAGGAGGGATGATCCCAAAATATATAGGCAAATTAGCTTCTTGTGGAAGCGACACTTGAAAATCCTAGCACTCAAGCCAATGATGGTGTCATTATAACTAAATGTAGGACTCATGATTATGAGTGTAGTTATCCTTTGGATCCAATATATGACACAACCACTCTATCTTTTTATGACCATGACACTCAAGAGGAGCCTAGTAATGCCACATGTTCATCTCTAAAGCCACCTCTAATAAGTCATATGAAGAACCATTTACCTTGGCCAATGGCATAACTCCTAGCTCTGATAAGAAAACTTTACCTTCGACAAGCATCGTGGTGCCACATGAAAAAGTTCATCTCCTTCTTGTTATAACTACACAGTGGGTCCCATTCATTTCTTCATCAACCAATGGTGTTATTCAAAGGCCTATCACAAATAAACTACTCTTAGATAAGGACTATGATGCCACATGTTGAGCAGATGCTTACTCGAGGAAGTTGGGTACTTCTTTGTAAAAATGAGTGTGAAGGCTCCATGTGTAGAAACCATGTTTCCCTTGATAACTTCTTTGTGGGTCCTACCCATCACTCTATTAGCCAATGGTGTTTCTTAGAATTATGACCAAAAATAAATAGTGACAAATGAGTGCTTGGTCACCATGTGTCTAGTTGGCACTACTCTGAGATAAAATGAGGACTTCTTGATCCTAAAGAATCATAAGGATGCCACATGTCAAAAGTAGAAGGAGGTTAATACCTAGGCAAGTATATAAAAGGGGGTCAAAAAAAGTAAAATGACATAAGCCAAATGGTAGATACACCAAGTGAGCTTGAGACTGAATGCAAGCTGCTCAAGATAATCAAAAGGGTAGACTCTGATCCATAGTTCTTGGTGACTCATAGGGGTATCTACCTGTAAATGAGAGAACCTAAAACTTTGGTACACAAATGAGGTGAGAAAAAAATTTCAATATATGATGAAGTTATGTGAACTTATAACTTTTGAAGAGATACCTACAAGGGTGCCCACTCTTCCTCCTTAGGTTGGGCCTCCTTATTGAAAGCCTAAAAGGTTGTATCTAGATTGATAATATATTTGAAGGAGATGTTCCCCTAACCCTGTACTACCATGAGCATCTAAAATTATATTTGGATGAGTGACTCTAATATTTTTCCACTTTGAACACACTATGAAATTGAGCGAGAGACACAAACATGGTCTGGTCATCTTATTTTTGCTCTGGCAATACTTTAATTTGGTCCTCTAATAGGACACTATTGTCTACCAAGAAAGGGGAGGGGAGTCCCAATTAGAATAGTTGTTTAATGTGTCCCCATATATCATGGACCACTTTTTCTAAGGCATTAAGGAATATCACACACTTGGTAGTTGCTTTATTGTATCCTAGAAATTTATTAACCTTTGTCATTGCTTGCCTTCGATCGACCAAGCCCATTGCCTTTAGTGTTACATATGAAGTGTTGTAAAGATTTTGGATGAGGAGATGTGCATCCTGTACCTTAGGGTTCATGAAGGTAATGACCTGATCAATAGATGTACTTACCTGAGAGCTCAATTTTTGTGAATTTGTGATGAAGTTGAGGGTTGGCTTATAGTTTGTGATTACTCCTTTGATCCTCTCATAGTAAAATATGTGTAGTTATTGAATCATTGGGAGGATCTATGTGGTCTAGGAAAAATAAGTGAGGTCATTCTTCATATTTATGATTTCTTAGTCCTTGGCCAAGGACACTTGTTGTGCCTACTTGTACAATTATTGAAAATCCCAATTAGAATTTGAGATTGTTTGACAAATATGTGCCAATTTAGTCTCTTTCTCCTACAACTTGGTTTTCATCATTTTCCTTAGATTGGATTTTTCCTATAAAATATCATTAGAGACATGGCTCTGAATGTCAGACCTCAATTCGTTAACCTCTGTACATTTTATTTTTGCCTGAATTTTGAGGTGATTGACCATAGCCTTCACCTTGGTGAGTTCCAACTTGGTCTTCTCCAGTTGTTGGGTTTCTTTAATGTAGTCTGTACTCATAGTCTTTTGTGTTTTCTCCATCAGATTAACCCTATCAATAGGTCTAGCCTTGCTGATATTGAGGTTGACAGTTTGTATTACATAGTCCCCTAGCTACATCTGATCTTAGCGCTTGACTAATTTAGAGGCCATGTGTACAATCATGAGGGATTGTTGTCTAGGGTCAAAGAATGACCTTATATAAATAACTACTGGGGACTTAGAATTTTTCCCCCTCTTCTTCTCTAGTTAGGACTTTTAGGCCCTTCTTCCACTAGATGTGAGTGGATGAAGGGTGAGGATGAAAGGCGAGAAAGGAAGGAGCCCATAGAGTAGGGTGAAGGGTGATTGTGACAAGATGGAAACTAACATGGATGATTAAGCTGGAGGAGTTAGGAAAAGCATGAAGGAGGAGATAGTGAATATAGAGGAAAGTGGTGTGAGATCGATGGAGGATTGGTAGATGAAGAGGAGAGTGGGACTAGGGAAGTAATTGGCTAGGCAATGGAGAGTGTCACAACTTGAGGTAAAACTATGGATGGAGACGTGGGGGTGAAGAAAGAGGCTGAGGTAGAAAGAAGGGGCTAAGAGAAAAATATCTTATTTTATGGGGGATCTAATGAAGGGCTAGATTTTGGTGCCTCGAGCTACTTCTACTATGATGTTCCATATGCAAGGTGCCCTGAAGAGGTTTGTTGTTGTTATGAGGTTGAGGGGTACAGAAAAAAGAAGGTGGCTAGGTTGATAGCTTCAAGACCTCCATAATTTCCACTTCTTTTTTTAGGGGTACATCCCCCACCTCTTCTTTAGGGGTATCTTCTTCTACCTCTTCTTCTTTTTCCTCTTCTTCTTTTTCATTGATTGAGAATCATCCTTCTACTAGGTCATCCTTAAAGGCTTCATCTCCTTCCTCATCCTCAAATTTTTAGTATGGCTTACTAATATCTTTCCTATATTTTGTATAGATGGCTATTTTATCCTTGCTTCAATCCATCTAGGTGAGTTGTGCCCTTAGTCCCTTTGTCATCTTTTTGGAGGGGTTGAACATCTAAACCACATCATAGAAAGACTCCCATGGCTTGTGGGTATCTAATGAGATATGAGATAGATCTACATAATACTTAGGGTTGTCCTTTTTAGGTGAATTCATCTCCTCAAGGTATGGCCAAGATTGGTGATTGACCACCCTAGCAATTTGTAAGGAGGTTAAAAAACCAATCGGGTCATAGTTCTACCTATCATCGATTAAGTCAAGGCTGAGCTTCACAAGTTTAGATGTGATCAAGCAATCCAACAACTTTTTCACCATTATGATGCCTCTTTTTGTGAAGGATACATCATATAGACCCTTATTCTTCTTTCCTTCTCCATAGATGGAGTCCATTGCATCAAGTTGGTAGGCCAAATCTAAGGCCAAAGTTCTATCTTTTAGCAGGCATGAGAGTTAGAATTGTTCACCCTTGAACCCATGGGCTTGGATGAAGGTGAAATGGATTCTAAAGACCTAGTCAACTAGAACCATAATCCTAGTGATCCATGATCATTGCACATCTATCATCCTATCTATGATGGCCTCTTGGCTAAGGTCGATGAGGACAGGGGATAAAAGAGTTTTGAGAACTTATAGTAGTCCTATGTGATTGAAAAGACATGGGTTCATACTATGACTAGGGTCACCATGTTGGGGAAAATGCCTATCTCAAAGGAGTTGAGATTTAGATATGTGGAGAATAATTGGGTGTTTTGGAACAGGATGAGATGTAGGAGGTAATAGGAATACCAGAATGTACCTAAAATTGAAATGTTTTCCATCTCATTCTTCATTTTTGTGATGATGGAATCTACAAAATACACTATGTATACCTCCCCCTTCTTCACTAAAGTTAAGAGGAAGATCACCCCTAATTAAAAATTAATGATGTTCGAGTATAAGTCCATCCATAAGATGAAGGCCAACATGGACAAGGCATCCTTTAGGTACTTCATGGGGAAGCTCACCAAGGTGGTGGGTAGAGGAGGCACCTCCATGCAACCACTCTAAAGGAGTAAATTAATGAAGTAATCCTTATCATGGATGTAGGTGTCTTAGACATATTGGAGGCTCTCCATGTTATAGATGTTAGTGTTTAGGTAACTTGTGATTTGGAGCATCTCCTTAATGGTATTTATACTAATTTTCACCCTCAAATGGGTATTGCCCAAAATTATGCTAGTGTTAGCATCATATCTTTCTGCATAGAGGGTAATGATTTTTGGGCATGAATTAACATAGAGCACCATGAGTTGGGCTAGTGTGTAGTCCCACATTCTACAGCTGAATGAGTCATAGTCACTCCTTCAGACCTTCTCAATCATCCAGGCATGGGTGCCCTCCCTTAAGATCTTGGGGTTTTTGGCCATCTTGGAGTCAGATATCTCCTTTATAAAATTGGTGACCAATGCATGGTCTCTGCAGTGCCCCTTACTATCTTGTTTATATTCATCACTTTCTCCTTTAACTGAGTGAGAGTAGAGGCATAGGATTTGCTCACCGCATATAGAGTGGGAAGACCTCCTTGGCTACCTAAGCTATGGTTTCTCTATTTTATTGGATGCTTCTCACCTCATAACAAATATGTTGAATTCTTTATCTCAATAATTCCTCTTCAAAATCACCCTGTGTTCACAAATAAGATACAAGGTTAAAAAAAATTGCTCACAAAGTTTCGTAATTCTTGGCTCAACTCTCTCAGCTCTTTATATATTTTTTAATTTCTCAATGCTCTCAAAAATATCAATACATCTAAGTGTTTCGGTAGATGATTAAAGGGGTATTTATATAGTGATTCTCTTAGGCATGATCACCATGGAGAATTTTGGATTCAGGGTGCTCCATAAATGTTGAGGTTGATGCACATGTTCAAGGAACAACTCGTAAGATATTTTTAATGATCTATATGGGGAATTATGAAATATGGATCATCTGACATTGATGGTAGGAGAGGTGAGTAGATAATTGTCTTTTAGAGATTATTTTTAATACTTGAGTATGGTTAGGGTGGGGACACATGGCAATGAGAGGAGCCACTTGTGCCAACAACACTTATTCAAAATAAATAATAAAGGAAAGGGAAACAAACTAAAGGAGGCAAAAACTAAGAAGGGAAACACATGAACAAAAAGGGAAACTAACTAACTATGTACAAGGCGGAGGCAAGTAGGCTAGTTAAAATGTTTCAAGTCGATTATGTTAACCAATATCTTCAATGCATTACCTTCTTCATCTTCTAGGTCAAAAGCATTTCCTTATTTGTTACTGATGATACAAAATGGTTCTCTCCATAAAGAATCAATTATTTCAATCCCACATAGATAAATAAGAACTAGTCCTATGTTAATGTCTTGCACCTTGACATCAGTATTAGTGCCTTGAGGCAGATTGAATGAGTGATTCCACTCAATCCTGAATTATACATATTGCACTAGATGCTACTATATTTCTCATAGCTACTACATCAAAATTCATTTTGAATAAACCTAAAGCGGGGGCCTCCAATACATTTTTCCTTCCCTTTTTGGTTTTGATATTCTTATTGAACCATTAATGGGATGAAATTAATCTACATCTGAAGCTTAAAGGTTAGTGGTCCTGGGTCCATAATCTCTACTAAATGATCCACAACTAAATCTTCCTATTGTGATCCCTGTGAAAAACATGGAGAAGTTTGAACCCTACATCAAGGTGTCCCCATGGTCACTTCATAGTGTACGTGATGTGCAAAGGTCCCACTCTAAAAATCATAGGTAAATCAAGGATTGAACCTAAGAAATCGATGACATAAGGCATTGCTCTCGTCCACTCAAGATAACATTTGGGGACTTAAAATTTTGGATACATATTTTTTTATAACTAGAATTCCCAAGCCCATTGTGAAGCATATCCATAGCCATGTGATGTGATGTGGACATGCCTTATCACATTAAACACAGGTTTTAAGCCACATGTCAACCCCCATCACATTGAACACTATGATGCAGTTGATTTACTGGCAAAGAAGTCAATGAAAAATCTGCAGCCATATGCTTTGTATGCATGGTATAAGCTTGTACAGAATTTGTTTCAACAATATACCTATTCTAAGTCAAACCTTTATAGACAATAGCCTCCTCATCATTTGGAAGATCTGAATCATCATTTGGAAAGGTACCCAACCGAATAACAACTCAATTTCCTACATCCATGACCTTGACCAATGGCCTTATTAGACATCTTCAAACCTTCTTTTGTTCTCACATCCAATCCTCAATTTTCTCTTTCTCGTATACCTGCATTCTTACATGCTTGCTGATCATTCTTCCTCTCTCCTTGAATGAGAGATTCTCCTTCTGTCCTTCCTCTTTTCTACCTTCCTCTTATCCCCTCGATGCATATCTTACTCTTTTTGTTTTTAAAGAGTCTCCTCCCTAACCTCTACGCCCAACTTGGGCTCAAGATAAAACAAAAATAGTTTTTAATTTACAACAATATACCAAGGTTGAAATATTTTCAACCACTCCTTTATTTTCTCAATAGCCCCAACATTTACTTTTTACTTTTACTTTTTACAATTACTCCTCATTAACAACATTTTGGAGGGAAAATACAATAAATTTAAATTTGAATTCAAACATGACTTGTATCCCAATGTAACCATGTCTTGCATGAAAATGTATGTAGATGCTCCTGCATCATACTCTCCCTCTAGAAATAGATATCTCTTCAATGTTTTAGTCTTCACTCTATCCCTGGATCCCAAGGTCTTGTTGCCAATACCAATTCTTGTCTTTGTTTGGAATAGTCTTTGTCCTTCATTTTGCTTTTCTTCCTCTTTAGAGATGTCCTTCTTCTCATTTCTTTCTCAGCTGCCATCTCCCACTTCCATGCTTCTTCATCTTCATACATGTCTTCTAGATCTTGTTGTTCTTCTTGTTTCATGAGCTTCTCCAATGACTCATGTCTATCATTCACTTTAACAAGCTTCATACATGCATACAAAACATTCAAAGCCACCTTAGAATCAAAAATTTTAGGCCATGAAGCCTCTTGGTTGCCTTCACATTCTTGCTCTGTGATCAAAACCATCCTTGCCTCTTGGGTTTGCTCTTTTATTGCTTCATTCTTACCAATGGTGTTTTCACCATGGCTTGTACCTTCATTCATCTCTCTTGAATGACCAAACAGCTCCTCCAACATCTTCAACTCTTCTTTTAGTGAGATCTCATCTATCTCACCATTCTCTTCATAAAACTTGGGCTCATCACTCACAAAAATTACTTGTCCTTCACTAGCCTTACTCTTCATCTCATC
>JARHVA010000451.1:4567500-4592500 GCA_037957365.1 Torreya grandis
ATTATTTAATTTGTAATATTTGATAGGAATATTTTTTATTTTTATTTTCATTACTATTTAGTTTATAATATTTGATAGGTTGTAGAATAAGGTAAAATATTATATCTAAAAATTTTGACCTTGAAACATCAACCTACATGTTAAAAAATGCCAAAATATAAGATGATCAATAAACCTTAAAATATTTCACTAATTTCATGCTCTTTAAGAATGTATTTTCATGTAAAAATAAGTTCATGTGAAGAAAGTATGGGGGTAGAAATCAGATGGGAATCGATGTGCAATTATTTAGTCTATGACAACTTGCATTCTTCGTAGAAACAGATAGCCTCTTTGCCCAAACTCTATCAAAATTGAAACCCTCTTTGTTTTGATCAAGGAACATATATATTCATTGGTTGAAGAGGCCAGCATGTTAGGTTCAGGGAAATCGTGGGTGATCAAGTTTTATCTTAGTGATTGCAATAGATAAATTTTTTCTATTACAATGCCACTGCAAAAATTAGAGGCAACCAAGAACAATTTGTAATGAATCTGAAAACTATCAAGATAAATAAATTACTAATAGGACAAGATCTAAAAAAATAACTCAAAATTAAATCATATTTAAGGACTTGACATAATTACAAACCCAAACCATGCTTAAATAAGCCTCAACTCAGAATTTAGAGTTGACATGCAAAAATTCAAAAAATCTAAAATCTAAAAAAAATGTCTATTTTTACCAGCCATTATTAATAGTAAGTTTCACATGCAAGCACACATGGCTCTAAAAATTTCTTGAAATAACCTAAATAATAAAATTAGCCTATGGGATGAAATTCAACTGAAGTTGACATGCAGTTCTAAAAATATACAATTTTTAAAATAGAAAATTCTTAAAAAAATCATTAAACATCAATTTCGTACCCTCAGATGATCACGTTTGGCCTCCAAAAAATATTAAAATAAATTCTAAGTAGATAGAGTGTCTTAGGGTAGAATAAAAAAATTATATGATCATTTTGGCATGTGGAAGAGCTCAAACGGAGTTATGGGTCAAAAGTTATGGCCTCTAGAAGGTTGGTCTATTTTTCTTGCATCATTCTCCTCTGGTTCAAAACAACTCAATGCCTATGAGTTTCCCTAATTATACTGCTACCATTTATATTTATCATTCTTATTCAACTCCCATTCTGTAATCCAAGTGTTGTCTTCTTACTGCAATCCCTCCCACTGCACCAAATACCTGCTATAATTCTCTTGCCTTGTGCTCATTGTCTTCATATCCAAAATTTATACTATTTTTTCTTTCTTCTTCTTTGGAACCTACTACTCCCAATTTACTTCTTCATCTTCATCATCGTGACCATCTTCTCCAAGGGATTCATATAAATATAAAACATTAAATACTAGAGATATATCAATAATCTATGGTAAACTCACCTCATATGCATTATCATTGATCTTATTCACAATTCTACTTGGCCCAAATTTCTTATACTTCAACTTATTATATGTGTCTTTTGGAAATCTCTCTTTAATAAATTAAAACATTACCAACTCACCTTCTTCAAATACCTTGGATCTTCTTTTGACATATATTGCTACTTTATATTTCTCATTAATTTCTTGCAACTTTCTTCTTACTCCTTTTAAATGTTGCATATGCTCTTCAAATGCTTCTGCATCATCACTAACTCAATCTATAATCAATAATTGTACCAAATCTAAAACACCCATATGATTTCTATGATAAACAATTTAAAATAGTGACTTTCATATTGATCTATTCACTCAATTTTTATATGCAAACTCAGCTTGTGGTAAAGCCAAGTCCCATTGCTTGGGCTTCTTTCCAACTATGCATCTCAATAAATTTTCCAATCTCCTATTCACAACTTTTATCTATACATCTATTTGTAGGTGATACGCACTATTGAATTATAGTTTAGTACCCACCTTCTTCAAAAAATTGCTCAAAAAATGACTTAGAAATTTTGTGTCCCTATATGAAGTCATAGTTTTTATAACACCATGCAATCTCACAATATCCTTAAAAAATAATTATGTAACTCTAGTGGCATCATTGGTTTTCTAACATGCATTGAAATGAACCATTTTAGAAAATCTGTCTACAACAATAAAAATTGAATCATTTCCTCTCTGTGTGTTTGGCAATCCCAACACAAAGTCCATACTAAAACCTGTCCATAGTCCTCTTGGAACTGGTAATGGTAAGTATAGTCCAGTATTTTGTGCATGTGCTTTAGCCACTTGACATAGTCTGAACCTTGGAACATGCCTTATCATATCTCTCTTCATCTTTGGCCAAAAATACTTTTCCTCCACCAAAACTATTGTCTTCATCTTACCAAAATGTCTAACCAAACCACAACTATGTAATTCTCTTATTATATTATCTTGTAGAGACCCAACTAGAATGCATACTTATTTCCCTTTGAAGAGATAACCTTCCTATATAAGATACTAATTAATAATATTATCTCTCCCACCTGTTAATGGATTCATGCACTATTCAAATATCTTACCAAAAAGTGGATCAATATCATATAATTATTTGATAGCTTCAAATCTAACTAATTCAATCACCATAGTAGTTAATAATGCTACTCTCTTACACAATGCATCAGTGACATGATTCTATTTTCTTAACTTATGTTTCAACACTAAAGGATACCCTTGAAAGAAAGAACCCACTTTGCATGCCTATTATTCAACTTCTGTTGTGTATTCACATACTTTAAAGTCACATAATCTATAAATAAGATAAACTCCTTAGGCACATGGTAATGCCTCCAATGGCTTAATGTTTGTAAAATTGCATAAAGTTCCACATCATAAGTAGAATACTTTGTTCTTACCTCATTCAATTTCTCACTAAAATATGTTATTATCTTCCCTTCATGACTCAGTACAACACTACTTCCCATAAATGAAACATCACAAAAAACCTCAAACACTCTGCTAAAATCTGGTAATGCTAAAATTGGTCCTTTTATAATCTTCTTCTTCAAAAATTCAAAAAAAATTGTGGTTGCTATAGTCGATGCAAATTCCTTCCCTCTCATGCAATATGTTATTGGTTCCACAATACTAATAAACTTTTTTAATAAATTTTCTATAAAAAGTTACTAAACCATGAAAAATTCTTACCTCTATAATGCTTCTTGGAATAGGCCACTCAATAATTGCCTTTATCTTTTCACACCATCTATTAAAACTATAAATCCTAAAAATACCAAACTATTTTGAATAAACCTAAACTTCTTCAAATTTACTTATAACTTCTCCTTTCTTAACAAACCCATTACCCTTCTAAAATGTTGTAAGTGTTCTTCTTTAGTCTTACTGAATATCAAAATAAATAACCACAAAATTACCAATATATTTTCATATCATTGTATTCATCACCCTCATAAATGTGTAAGTGACATTAGATAATCTAAATGGCATCACCATCCATTTATATACTCGATCCCTAGTTTTGAATGCATTTTTCCACTCATCTCCTTCATGAATTGGAATTTGATAATAACCACTATAGATCAATTTTGATAAAATATTTTCTTCCTGTAAGCACATCCATCATATCATCTAAACAATGTATATAAAACACAAACTTTATTGTAATTTTATTAATTTATCTACTATCCACACAAATTATTCTTCCTCCATCTTTCTTTGGATTTATCAAAGCTAGTGTTGCACAAGGACTCATACTATCCCTTATCACCTTCTTCCTTAGCAATCTAGTAACCCATTTATTTAATTTTGTATCCTACATTGGACTCATCCTATAAGTTGTTTGATTGGGTAAATATGATCCTGAAATCAAACCAATATGATGTTGTAAATCTCTCTTCGGCTGCAAACCATTTGGTAACTCATCAGGCATAACATCTACATATTTTTTCAACACTCTTGTTATTTTTGTTGGTATTGGCACCAATTATGTTTCTTCATTATTTGCTACTAATGCATAATAACAACATGCTAACTTCATATATTGGATAAATTATTTAGTAGAGAGCATGATTTCTATTTTCTTTTCCTCTTTAAGAGGTAACAAAACTACCTTTGTACCACCATTTGAAAATGTCTGCATGTTCTTTGCTCCATCATGTATTATTTTCTTGTAAAATTGCCATGGTCTTCTCAATAACATATGACATGTATCCATCATAATAACATCACACCATATTTCATCATTATACCTCTTTCCTATAGAAAATTAGATTAAGCGCCTTTTGTCTACTATAACTTCATTCCATTTATTTAACCATGAAATCAAATAAGGATTAGGATGATTTTCACATTGCAGATTTGGTTTCTCAATCATTTTTTTAGAAACCATAGTTTCACAACTACCACCATCTATACTTTGCATTCCTTTCCACCTAAAGTACATCTTCTTTGAAAAATATTTGCTCACATCCATGCTTCAAAACCTTATTTATTATTCAATTGATACTTCCTTAGAGTGATCATGGTTCTGATTATCATGAGATTCTCTCCAACATCTGCTGGTGTAACTTCACCATTTTGCTCTTCTATTTTAGCCTCAACTAGATTTACTCTTAGGCAATCTTCTTGCCCCTTTTCTTGGTCTTGATAGTGTGGACACTCAAATTCTTTGTACCCTTCTTCTTCACATATATAACATATAAAATATCTACGTTGATTTAAAAACCATCGTCTAACACCACCATAATGTCATCCTCTTTGAAATCCTCTTCATCTTTGTTAATATTGAAAACCTTGTCTATTGTCATCTTGCCTTTCTAGACCACATGATGATTCACCTCTATTGGTATTAGACTCACCTCTAGTGGTATTAAACCCACCTCATCCCCTATTTAGAGGGAATCCACCTCTTCTTAGAGAAAGAGACATTCTTCTAAAATTCTATTTGTTTTGTTTTTCTTCTATCTTCAAAACTAATTGATAAGCCTCCTCCATGCTAAGTATTCTATGTATGCATAACTCATCTTGAATAAAACTTTTCAAACCATTTACATAATTTTCATCCATCTATTCTTCTATTTCTTTATGCTCCACTCATATGAAAAGCTTATAAAATTCATCTATATATTCTTGTTTACTATGATTTTTTTACCTCAAATTATTAAATCTTTTGTATAGAGTTTGTCCATAATCCATAGGAAGAAATTTCTCCCTCAGATTCTTCTCCATCTTTTTCCTTGAATTAATCTTCTCTTTACCTTTTATTTGTCTCTCTTTCTGCAAGTGACCCCACCAAATCATTACATGACATTTCAATTTCATGCATGCAAACTTTATCTTTTTGTCTTCTCTCATAGTCTTTCACTCGAAGAAATTCTCCATGTTATTGATAAAATATATCAACTCCTTTGGTTTCAAACTTCCTCTATCATATGGAACATCAACCTTGAATCTTTCATTTCTTCCTTATAAATACTAAACCATCCTCTCTTCCATTGATGGTGGCTACTCTTGTTGTTCTACTACTTGTTGAACTTCTTCATCACGATCTGTGTCTTCCTCATCACCACCTTATCTTCTCTATTAATTGGTGATAACCTTTTTTAATTGTTGAACTTACCTCTACAGCTCTTGTATAGTCTATTTCATCTATGTAGTAGCTCCTCATCCTCTCATCATTCTTTACTCTTTTACGATTCAAACTTGCTCTGATTCCAGATAATGAATCTGAAAACTATCAAGACAAATAAAATTACCAATATGCTAGGATCTAAAGCATTAACTTAGAATTGATTTATATTGAATGACCTAACATAATTACAAACCCAAACCATGTTTAAATAAATATCAACTTTGAATTTAGAGTTGACATGCAAAAATTCAAAAAATCTAAAAACAAACATCTATTTTTAGCACCCACTATTTATATTAAGTTTTGCATGCAAGCACGCATGGCCCTAAATTTTTTTTGAAATAAACTAAATACTAAAATTATCCTATGGGATGAAATTAAACTAAATTTGATGTACGATTATAAAAATATATAGTTTTTAAAAGTAGAAAATTCCTAAAAAACCATTAAACATTAGTTTTAGACCCTCAAATGATCATGTCTGGCCTCCAAAAAATATATAAATCAACTTTAAGTAGATAGAGTGGCTTAGAGAGGAACCAAACTTTATGATACAATTATTTTGGCATGTAGAAAAGCTCAAATAAATTTGTGTGTCAAAAGTTATGGCCTCTGAAAGGTTGGCCTATTTTACACATCAATTTGGAATTTTGAGTTCAAAATTATTATAAAAAGTTGAAGTGGACATGGGTACATAAAATCAATATCAATATTAAAGTTGTATACACTTCACCATTTATGATTATTTTTCTTGTCCATCCACCAGGGTGATAAAAATTGTATGTTGTGGTTAATAAAAAATAATTTTTAAATTGTAATTAGGGCATGATCTACACCAAAAATCATCAACATTAAAATTCCAAATCTTTACATGAAATGTGTCATCTATATTTTGTGATAAATTGCATTTTTCTATTAAGCTTTAAGCCAATATTTAGGTATTTACAATATTGTATATATTTAAGGCAATTATTGGGTATACATGAATTGCATCCATCAGAACAGGGTACCCATTTTTATAGGTGGTGGGTTCTTTGATTGGATGTTTTATATTGTGAAGTGTCAATGAGTAAAATATAACACTTATTTGATTGCGAAAAGGCTCCATGTCCAATGTGCAATTCAAATACCACTAAAATTATAATAATATAGAGACAAGACATTGAGGTTCCAAAATTTGTATTGAAATTTATGTTGTCAATATATTGACACATAAAAATTATAGAAAGTGGTGAAATATTTCAAATTGAGTTGTGTAGTGATGAAGAGGGGAAATGATGGGAATTTTCATATGATATTATACATTAGAAGGCCTATATCATACACATGCCTGAATTTACGATAGTAGTTGGATTTACATATCCTATACCCATTACAAGGGGTTTATATCTTGTATCAGAGTGTCATCTTTTGTTGACTATTTTCTATTTTATTATAGAAAGACTCCACGTCTAATGTTTAGATCAAATCAATAATGCAATAACGTTGATGTGGGGGAAATACATTGAGTTTATGGAGTTTATCTTTTTTGTTTCATTACAGTTGAAGTGAGTAACAAAGTTTTTTCAAAGTGCATACCACATGAGTGCATAAGGAAAAATCATTTGTGATACAATGTAAATGTCATGATAGAGGACTCAGCGATTGAGACAAAAGGTTATCAATTGGTGATCCATCCTAGGTAATAGGGAGGGTTGGTATGTTTAATTCTCAAGCACTAAGGGTGTCCACATCATACATTTAAAAGAAGAATTTACTTCATAAATGAAAAGAAATCACTTACCAAAAATTATATATATATATATATATATATATATATAGGGGGGATATATATATATATATATATATATATATATATATATATATATACACACACACATATCATTAATGAAATTAAGAATATATATATATATACATACACACATATCATTAATGAAATTAAGAATATATATATATATATATATATATATATATATATATATATATATTAAAAAAAAATAGTGTTATAGAAAAAAATAAGGTAAACTAAATAGATCTTTGTTCTGAGAATCGTAATGACATCAACTTATTTCCCATCTAGATATGGGTACCTTCATGGTTCAATATGGATGACATTCTATAGTGGGAAGCATAGATTTGAAAGTTCCTTTGATGATTGGGCCCATGTTCACCAATAGGAATTATATTCTATGTATTTCTAAAATATTGTTGACAGAGGAAGAGGCCTCACTGCTTCATTACATGATGCCAAATCCTCTCCTCCTAAAAAATTAACCTCTTCCCCATGTGAGGCAGTAGGTCATAGTGAAATCACTTCCTCCTCCTTGATAGAAAATGTCAGAGCATCCTTATTGTCTCCATTAGGTCCACATAGATAAGAAACCTTCCCAAAATTTTCCTCTAGCAAAAGTATCACCTTCATGAATTTATCTAATACCATAGGTGGAAAATGAAGGCCTTCAACAAATCATTCCTCTCTCATAGGTAATAAATGCAGTGCCTCCATAGTTTTTTCCTCTACCATAGGTGGCAAAAATGACACCCTCTCTAATTTTGTAGATGGTAGATAATGTATCATTTCTACAGCATCCTTCCATGTTAAGCTCTTGAGGCATGAAAAGTCTACATCTTCTGCATCGTTGGATGTTATGTCCGTAGGGAATGAAATCTTGAAGAGAAACATAAGAGAAAGATCATTCTTCTATGCATCTTATTTTGGGATAATAATCCTACAACCTTGGCACTTTGAGATATTACATTCGCTTGACATGTTTCATTCAAAAGTCTTAAACCCTTGTGAGTAAAATCATTTGGTACATAACCTGAGACCATAACATTCCATTAATTTTCCTTCCCTTAGTCATGGATTGATTGGGAGCTTTTTATTATTAGGTCACCTAAAAACCTAAAAATGAGAGGGTAGCACAAATCATTGAGCGCCATTTACAAAGATGGTCACAACTTCATGACAAGATAGCTTTAACAATAAAAAAAAGAAACAAAACTTGATCATCACAATGTTTGTTGTGAGGTTTTCCTTTGTTGTGTCATCTAATTTCCCCTTTTAATGTTTAATACACTTTGTTATCTTAATGCAAAAAATGATCTGATTGTGGACAATGATTAGTTGAACTCTGTGTTACCACCCAGAGAGTGTGGAAAAGGTTGGAATAGTGGTGATGAGGATTACATGACAACTAGCTCTTCATGGGACCGTTATATAGATGGGGATAGGTAAGGGGAAGATGAGATTGAAACTTCTCCCATAGAGGGGGAAGCAGAAAAAAGCCTAAAGAACTTTTGAAATTGTAACCTTTGTAGATTACTTGAGATCTATTAATTTTATATGATTACATCCACAACTTTTAATTGTAATTGAGCGTTAGTAATTAATACTATGCATGAAGTTATCTCACCAAACCTTATCTTACTATACAATCCCTTCTGATACTAAAACTTTTGAACCAACTACTAATATAATATTTATGTAAATCACATAATATATAATATTCATATATATTATGTATATTAAAAATATAAAAATATTATAATTACATAGAAGTATCTTTATTGAAATAAAACTCCAAAAGAATCATCTCACATGTGACCAAAAGATTCATGACCACTGTGCGAAGGCTTCAACTGACGACACGCCAACAACGCAGCAACAATGTTAAGTAGTCATCGCAGACGCATAACGAGTTTATCTGGTGGGAGAGGACGTAGAGAAGGCATGTTTATCACCGACACTATATATGCTTTTCGTATCGTTTTGCCTTAGTACCTGACTTGTAATCAAAATAATCAACAAGAGCAGCTCCAGACAAAACTGCTAATGTCAAAGCTTGGGTGTGAATCCTGCAAAAATATGAAGACCAAGAAAGTCAAAAAAACTTTCCCAGAAAGACTTCCAACACACATTAGAATTGCATTAACTAGAAAATGAACCAGGCAAGTAAATCAAATTCATTTCCTTTCCATCTCTCAAACTGAACCTGTAAAAACTTATAACTGAACAAAAGCAACTACATCAAATTTAGTTCCTCATCAGGGTATTGATCAAATAAATTTCACCGCACATAAATATGGGCTGCTTAAAATAGTATTAAAAATACTAAAAATCTAAACACATCCTCTGATCAGCTGTAGGTGTGTATACAGTGTACAAGATGAATCAAATGTTTCGTAACTTCATCTGAACACAAAAACAAGCAAAAGTGTTCCTAACCTGGCAGTGCCTTTCTATGTTCAGGTCCTCCAATAGCTCAGAATCTGACAGACTGTTTGCAGCAAACATTATGGACTAATTTTTGTGAATGACAAGTGTTGAGCATTCTTTGAAAATAAATTTCAAAAGAAGTATTTCTAACAATAGTCCCACAGCTTCTGACTAATTTCTTAAGATTTATGTTATTTTGAGTAGAAATTTCCACTTGGTATTAATGCTCCATGCAGAAAAATGGAAGGCAGGTTTTTCAATTGCAGATAGGTAAAGTTTGTCGATACATGACTTGAATTCAACCTCAGAGCCATTTATTATCAACAATAAATTCTGCTTGTGTACAAGTAGCAGATCAAATTCCACAAATCACTCTGCAATCCAGTATTCTTTGTAGCAACAGATGCACAACGTTGTTAGATCGACATATATTATTCAAACGACAGCTATCTTGTGGTTTCCTACACTGTTTCCTCTGAGTTTAACAAGTGTCTAAACATCTATATAATTTTATTATAAAAAATAAAGTACGGTGTTGTGTTGTAAAAAATTAAAAAATGTTATGTTGTAAATGTTTTCAAATTTTTAATATTATATTATAAAAATAGTATATTATTAATATAATATATAGTATATTAATAATTATATTATATTATATTTATAATATTAATATATAATAATTAATAATTTAATATGTTATTTTTATTATTAAATATTTCATATTTTTGTTATACGATATATAAATATTATATAATATAAAATGTTATACATTAATATTATATTATAATATTAATATAATATATAGTATATAGGGTGTAATTTTCTGTTTTGGTAATGTATGCTTTTGTAAAGTGAAAGAATGTAAATTGGTAGTGATTTTCGTAAAGTATGGTTTTGTAAAGTGAAAGAGTGTAAATTGGTAGTTGTATCTTATTTGAAACTTGTGATCATCGATTCCATCCTACCTTTTGTCTGCATAACAATAAGCAAAAATAAACATATATTTTTGGTGGAGATGTTGGTATAGAATGAGATTGTGTATTATTTCATATAGCATTGCAATGAGTCATACGATAAGAAGACATTTTGTTTTATGAAAAGCTTCAACAATAATGAAGTGGTAGGGAAGGGTTAAACAATACAAAACATACAAGTGATAAAAGAGTTCAAATGAGTTGGGTGGTGATAATAATAGGTAATAATAATGTATGTCATGTAACATTATGCCTTTATAAAGTTATTGAATTCTACTTATTTTATGTGATTTGCATCTTCAATTTTTAAATATAATTTAACAGTATTTTTTTATATTATACATTAAATTATCTCACCAAACCATATTTATTATACAATCCCTGCCAATATTTCTTGAACTTTGAAACCAACTACTAATTAATAACATATGTATTTTTAATATTAATATATTTAAATTAATCTAATAATAAATAATTTGTATTTTTGAAAGTGAATTCTCGAATTAAACAATACATTTAAAACACAGTTAGTTGTTATTAAAATAGTGGGAGTACGAGGTGAATTATATTCCATCCTTTTCATTACATATTGGCTGTTTGGCATCTGGTATAGTCAACCCGACGAGACCCCTATATATAATACTTCAATTCTATTGACAAATAAATTTTGTATTTTAAGGAGGGAGAATAGAGGAAGCTGAAGGATGCAAAATACATTTAAAAAAATGTGATTTTTATTTTTTCAAATTTGAAATATCCATCAATAAAAACTAACATACGGAGAACATATGAAAGGGGTTTAAGTCGATCATATTGTCATAAGAGAACATATTGAAAAAATTGTGTCGCCTATAATTAAGATTTAAAATATTAATTTCTTTTAAAATTTTATTTAAAGGTTTAATATAATGTAATTTAAAACATATGTCAATAAATTTTAAATATATATTTTTCTTATTAAGTTTAAGATGGATAAATCTATTATAAGTAGTATATTAATTATTTCAAATCAAAATTTATATTTAATTTTTTTATTATAAGATATCTGAATTTTTTTAATTAAATTAATAATTTTTTAAAATATTAAAAAAATTTAATAATATGAAAATAACATTTGATTTTTTTATTTATTTCCGACCTACATGTTATTTAGTTTGGTTTCATCACCTTATAAATAATCTAGAGTTTTTCAATATTAATAATGTTCTAGTATAATGAATATATAGTTTGTAAAACTTAAATAAAAAAGCTAAGTTCTTAAGATATTGAGATTTAATTGGTTTGGGCTCATTTTGGTTAGCTTTATTTTTCATGATTATCCATTAAGGAGCTAGTTTCATTTACAGATTTTGTGAATTTGTGCCTTCAAATCTTTTTTTGACTGTTTTTTGGTTTTTTTTGAGTTGAGTGCAAGCCCTATTCTTGTATTAGCTGTTTTTGTTAGGCTTATGGTATTATTTAAGTTTTTAAACGGTGTCTAATTGTTTGTCTTCTAGGGTATTGGATCTCCAGTCTCAAAAAACCTCTCTTTTACTATTAATATAAAAAAAGTTATTGAAAGCTTATTTAATTTTTAAATTCCATAATTAATAATTTTAAGATGGGAAATATTAATTTATGAAAATATATTGTAACACTCTTTTTATTAAATTTAATTTAATTTTTAGAAGAAACAATCTTATTTCTCTATATAGTCGCATTACACTTATGATCATATAACCCCCATGAAATTTAATACTTATCATTACATAATTGTCTTTGTCATGAACCTAGACTTCATCTTTCATTAAGAGAGTTGCATATATATATATATATATATATATATATATATATATATATATATATATATATATATATATATATATATAATTTAATGAGTTACCATTATAATAAAATCAAAGTCATAATATTATCAATTCACACACAATATAATAAGGAAATAAAAAGCTTATTTGTGTTATTCCCATAATAAGATGAAAATTATTATTATTTAAGGGCATAAATATTCTCAAAATGAATGTATACATATTTAAAATTGGTTTTTGAAATATATTTTGTAATATTTTATATATAATATGTATATTTATCTATATATCAATGTTAAAATATTTAAATTAATTTATTTTAAATTATTATGATAATTTTTAAAAGTTAATATTTTTATTTTTTTAAATAATTTTTATAATCATCATTATATTTTTGAATTTTACTAATGAAACCAAAAACTGAAAAAGAACAAGAAAATTATTAATAGGCCAAGATCTTGAAACAATACTCAGAAATTGATTTTTATTGGTTGTTTGAAATATTTACAAACCCAAACCATGCTTAAATAAGCCTCAACTCAGAAATTAGAGTTTACATGCAAAATTTGAAAAAAACTAAAATATTAAATAAAATGCCTACTTTTAAAAATACTTGAAATAGCCAAAAAAAATCTCTTTAAATATCCTAAATATTATATTTAGACTATGAGATGAAATTCAAATGAATTTGACTTTCAGTTATAAAAATATACACATTCCAAAAATAGAAAAAACTTGAACAAATCATTAAATCACAACTTTAGACCCTTAGATTATCACGTACAGCCTCTAAAAAAGAATCAAAAACATGGGTAGGCCATAAAAACTACCTAGGGAAGTAAAAACATTTTTGATATGGTCATTTTGGTATGTAGAAGAGTTGAAATGGACCTACAATTCAAAATTTATGACCTCCAGAAGTTGGCCTATTGTTTTGCATAATTCTCCTCTAGTTGAAAACAACTCAGTGCCTATGAGTTGGCCTAATTATATTGCTATCATTTTTTCTTGTCAATCTTTTTCATCTCCCATTCTATAATTTATGTGTTGTCTTCTTGATACAAACCTTCCCACTACACCAAATACCAGTTATAATTTCCTTGCCTTATGCTCATGGTCTTCATATCCAAAACCTAAATTATTTTTTCTTTCTTCTTCATTGGAACTTCCTGATCCTAATTTACTTCTTTATCTTCACCATGTTATCCATGGAATTCATATAAATTTGAAACATTAAATACTAGAGATATATCAAAATTGTGTGGTGAACTCACCTCATATGCATTATCATTAATTTTCTTCACAATTTTGCATGGCCCAATTTTATTCTAGTTCAATTTATTATATGTGACTTTAGGAAATATTTATTTCCTCAAGTAAACCATTACTAACTCTCCTTCTTCAAATACCTTGGATCTTCTTCTAACATCCTTTGTCACTTTATATTTCTTATTAATTTCTTACAAATCTCTTTTTACTCCTTGAGACTACTACATATGCTCTACAAATGCTTCTAAATCATCACTAATTCAATCTGCAATTGTAAATTATACCAAATATAAAATACCCATAGGATTTCTCCCATAAATAATTTAAAAAAGTGACTTTCGTGTTGATCTATTCACTAAACTATTATATGCAAACCCAGCTCGTGGTAAAGCTAAGTCCCATTGCTTTGGCTTCTCTCCCACTATGCATCTCAATAAATTTCTCAATCTCCTATTCACAACTTCTATCTGTCCATCTGTTTGTGGGTGATATGCACTACTGAATTATAGCTTAGTACCCATCTTCCACAAAGTCCTCCAAAAATGAATTAGAAATTTCATGTCCCTATCTAAAATAATAGTTTTTAGAACACCATACAATCTCACAACATCCATAAAAAATAATTCTGTAAGTCTAGTGGCATCATTGGTTTTCTTACTTGCAATGAAATGAATAATTTTATAAAATCTTTCTACAACAACAAAAATTGAACAATTACCTCTCTTTGTGTTTGTAAATCCCAAAAAAAAATCCATAATCAAATCTATCCATGGCTCTCTTGGAACTGGTTATGGCATGTATATTCCAATATTTTGTGCATGTCCTTTAGCCACCTTACATATTTTACACCTTGAAACATACCTCCTCACATCTCTCTTCATCGGTCAATTTTTTTTTTTCCTCTACCAAAGTTATTATCTTCATTTTACCAAAATATATAACTAAACCACCACTATGTAATTCTCTTACTATATTGTCTTGTAGAGACCCAATTGGAATCCATAATTGTTTCCCTTTGAAGAGATAACCCTATTGCATAAGATACTCATCATGAATAACATTTATCCCACCTATTAATGGATTCCTGCATTGCTCAACTTCCTTCTGAAATATGGATCAATATCATATAATTCTTTAATAGCTTCAAATACAACTACTTCACTCATGATTGTAGTTAATAATGCTACCTTCCTGCTCAATACATCAACTACTTGATTCTACTTCCATGATTTGTGCTTCAACACAAAAATATACCCTTGCAAGAAAGAAACCCACTTTGCATGCTTACTATTTAACTTATTTTGTGTATTCACATACATCAAATCCTAATTTTCTGTAAATAGTATAAATTCTTTAGGCACCAGATAATGCCTCATATGTCTTAATGCTTGTACAATTACATAAAGTTCAACATCATAAGTAAAATACTTTGTTCTTACCTCATTTGATTTATCATTGAAATATGTTATTGGCTTTCCTTCTTGACTCAGCACATCACCAATTCCCACAAATAAAGCATCACAATCAACCTCAAACACTTTGTTAAAAATTATTAATGCTAAAATTGGCCTTTTTGTAATTTTCTTCTTAAAAATTTAAAATCTTTTTGTCGCTACTCTAGTCCATGCGAATTCCTTCCCTATCATGTAATCTATTATTGGTGCCATAATACTACTAAAATTTTTAATAAGTTTTCTATAAAAATTTGCTAAACCATGGAAATTTCTTACCTAGGTAATGCTTTTTGGAATATGCCACTTAAAAATTTCCTTTATCTTTTCCTCATCCATTTTCACACCATCTATTGAAACTATAAATCCCAAAAATACCAAACTATTCTACATAAACTTGCACTTCTTTAAATTTTCACTCTACTTCTCCTTTCTTAATAAATCCATTACCATTCTCAAATGTTGTAAGTTTTCTTCTTTAGTCTTACTGAATATCAAAATATCATTAGAATAAACAACCATAAACTTACCAATATATTCTCATAGTACTATATTCATCACCCTCATAAATGTGCTAGGTGCATTAGATAATTTGAATAGCATCACCATCCACTCATATAAATGATCCCTAGTCTTGAATGTAGTTCTCCACTCATCTCCTTCATGAATTTAAATATGATAATATCTACTCCTTAAATCAATCTTGGTAAAATATTTTGCTCCTACAAGCACATCCATCATATCAT
Organism: Torreya grandis; assembly: GCA_037957365.1. Lineage (NCBI taxonomy): Eukaryota > Viridiplantae > Streptophyta > Pinopsida > Cupressales > Taxaceae > Torreya > Torreya grandis. The sequence continues at coordinate 4,583,564 of JARHVA010000451.1, forward strand.
CTGAATGAGGTATAAGAAACCTATACTTTATTATAATTTTATTAATTGCTCTACTATCCACACGCATTCTCCATCCTCCATCTTTCTATGGAGTTATCAATGTTGGTGTTTCACATGGACTCATACTCTCCCTCATCACTTTCTTCCTTAGCAATTTAGTAACCTGTTTATTTAATTATACATGTTTTGTTGGGCTCATCCCATAAGCTTTTTGATTGGGTAGAGTTAATTCTGGAATCAAATCAATGTGATGTTAAATATCTCTCTTTGGTGGTAAACCATATGGTAACTCATTAGGAAAAATATCTTCATATTCTTTCAACACTCTTGTTTCTTTTATTGGTATTGGCATCATGTTTGTTTCTTCATTTTTTGTTACTAGTGCATAACAACAACCTACTACCTTCATATCTTAGATAAATCCTTTAGTACAAAGCATGTTTCATGTCTTCTCTTCCTATTTAAAAGGTTTAAAAACTACCTTTGATCCACCTTTCCAAAAATTCTATGTGTTATTTGCTACATCATTAACTACTTTCCTATCTAATTGCCATGGTATCCCCAATAGCACATGACATTCATCAGAATAACATCACACCATATTTCATCTTTATAAGTTATCCCTTTATAAAACTTGATTAAGCACCTTTTATCTAAATTAACCTCATTCCCTTTTTTAAACCATTAATTCTGATAAGGGTTAGGATTCTTTTCACATTTTAGATTTAGTTTCTCAATCATTTTTTTAGAAAAAATATGTTTACAATTACCACCGTCTATAATTACTTTGCATACCTTTCCACCCAAAGTACATCTTTTCTGAAAAATATGTGATTGTAACCATGCATCACCAACTTATTTATTATTTACTTATTTCTTACTTGGAGTGATCATGCTTCTTCTCATCATGAGATTCTTGCTAACATCTGCTGGTGCAACTTCAATATTCTGCTCTTGTATTTCAGTCTCAACTAGATTTACTTTTGGGCGATCTTCTTGCCTCTTTTTTTGATCTTGATAGTTTCAACACTCAAATGCTTTGTACCCTTATTCTCCACATAGACAATAGACATAATATCTACATTGATTGAAGAACCATCCTCTAGCACCACCGTAACCTTATCCTCTTTTAAATAATCTTTCTCTTTGTTGGTATTGAAACCCTTGCCTATTATCATCTTATGTTTATATACCACATGATGATTCACCTTTATTGGCATTAAATCCACCTCTACTAGTATTAAACCCACCTCATACCCTTATTGGAGGGGATCCACATCTTCTTGGACTAGTAGATGTTCTTCTAAAATTTTGTCTATTTTGCTTTTCTTCTGCCTTCAAAGCTATTTTATAAGGCTCCTCCTTGTTAATTATTATATGCATACTTAATTCATCTTGAATATAAAATTTCAAACCCTTTATATACCTTTCTGCCATCTACTCTTTTGTTTCCTCATGGTCCACTCGTATGGGAATCTTGTATAATTCATCTATATACTCTTATATACTGTGATCTTTTTGACTTAAGTTTTGAAATCTTATATATAAGGTTTGTGCATAATCCACAATAAAAAAAATTATCCCTCAGCTTCTTGTCCATCTTTTTCCATGTATGAATCTTCTTTTTACCTTTTGTTTATCTCTCTTTCTACAGGTGATCCCACCAAATCATTGCATGACCTTTCAATTTCATGCATGCAAAGTTTAACTTCTTGTCTTCTCTCATGGTCTTCCACTTGAATAATTTATCCTTGTTATGTATCCAATCAATCAACTCCTCTAGTTTTAAACTACCTCCATAATCTAAAACATCAACCTTGATTCCTTGATTCCTTCCTTCTAAATCTTGAACCATCCTCTCTTCCATCGATGGTGGCTACTCTTGTTGTTATTCTTCTTGCTAAACTTATTCATCGTGATTTGTGTCTTCCTCATCACCACCTTCTCTTCTCTACTCATTGGTGATAACCTCTATTGATTTTTGAGCTTACCTCTATAGTTCTTGTATAGTTAGGTTCATCTGTGCCATACCTCCTCATCCTCTTGCCATTCTTCTCTCCTCTAAGATTTGAACCTCACTCTGATACCAAATAATAAAACCAAAAGCTAACAAGAACAAGAAAATTACCAATAGTCCAAGATCTTGAAATAATAATTATAAATTGATACTTATTGATTTCTTGAAATAATTACAAACCCAAACCACACTTAAATAAACCTCAACTCAGAAATTAGTGTTTACATACAAAATTCAAAAAAATTAAAATCTAAAAAAATGTCTATTTTTAAAAACACTAGAAATAGCCCAAAAATCTCTTAAAATATCTTAAACACTATAATTAGACTATGGGATTAAATTCAATAAAAATTGACTTTCGGTTCTAAAAATATCAACTTTCTAAAAATAGAAAAAACTTAAAAAAATCATTAAATCACAATTTTAGACCCTCAGATGATCATGTACAACCTCCAAAAACTATCAAAAATATAGGGAAGTAAAAACCTTTTTTCTAGGGTTGTTTTGGCACATGGAAGAGCTCAAATGGAGCTATGGATCAAAATTTATGGCCCCTAGAAGTTGGCCTATTTTTTTTTTCATCATTTACTATCATAATTGTTCATAAAATTTTGCCACCTTACAATTAAGATATGTGAGCTTGAGCCAACTCTTTAAATAAATGGACCCTTTCACCCTTTTACATAATTATTATTTATAATTTTTAAAAGTAAGTTATGAATGTGTATATTATCAAAGTTCAAAGTATGTCAATAATAAGCAATACCAACAATAATCTAATCCTAAAAAAAGATTTTTTTTAGATTATTATTGTAACATTTTACTTGAATTGTTTATATTTATAAAAATATTTATTATTTCAAAGGGTATTTTAAAATAAGGAGCACACACTGATTGAAGACTAATGGTATATGCTAGACCCCCAAAAAAACATGAGTAAAAATACATAGATTTAAGGCAAAAAGAAATAGATTAAAATAAGATCAACAAGGTTTGAAAATATTATATTTTATATTATATTAATAATTAAGTTATTATGTGTCTTATGAATTTAATAGTGAAAAAATAATAGTAAACAATTTCTTGATAGGATGAGGAAGATTCACAATATCATCCATCTTCAGAATATCAAATTAACATAAATTTATAATATAGTTGGTATAACATTAAGTTGTAATAGTATATGAGTAAATAAAATAGAATTATTTTTCCATTTTAAAATTAACATATCTTTAAAATGTATATGAACAAATTAAATACACTTAAATTCTCATTTTAGAAGTAATTTGATTTCAATTATTGGATCCATTAAGGATTTATGAAGATGGCATGATCTATAATGACAATCGATGATGGTGGATGTTTATATAAGGTTTTATTATGTTATTTTTTATTTTAAATTTGATTACTATAAATATGATTCCTATTTGATTGTTATATTAGATTTTTTTTTAAAAAAAATTGGAGAATATGATAAGAAAATCATGATGTATTTCAATTCAAGGAGGAGCTTAAAATTCATTTTTTTTGTTTTTAGGAAAGATTTTTACGAATCAAATGTAATTGTATAACTAAATTAAAACCATCTACTACCATTCAATAATAAATTTATAAAAAAATAATATAATCATTAATCAATATAATATATAGAAAATAAAAAATAATTATATTAAAATTAATATCTTTAAACTCTTTTTCAAATAAATATATTTAAAATATTAATAATAAATTTATCTGTTTATAACTTACAATACAAAAATGATAATAATTTATAAACAAATGAAAACTAATAATATCAAAAAAAATTTAAATCTAAATCACAACATATCCCTCCACAATCATCTAATAACTCTAGTCTAAAACACTAAATGGATGTTACTTTCAACATGTCTAAGATCTCTCTACTCTGTTTATTTATTTTTAAATTAAAATTTAATATACTGTCCACCTTTTACTGCAAGCAATTTTATGGATATAATGACACATCCCAATTAAAAAGATAAATATATTTTTCTTTCATGGATAACAAACCCCTTATTTAATAAATATGGAGGCTTATTAAAGTGAGAGGAAGCCTCAAGATTCATCTCATATTAGACAAGATAAAGAATATTCCATTTAAATCCATCCAAAAGTTGACATGTGGATGTTAGATGGTTTTGTCGATAGTCCATGGGTTTTCACCGAGGGTGGTTCCAAGGTTTTGGTGGGTGGCATCTAGCTATCAGCATGCATGGTAATGGTCCTATGTTCAGTAGAATTAGAAAAAGGAATTATCATATGAAATAGTCAATAATAGTCCTATGCTTAGCAGAATAATCCATGGTACATAATGTAGCAATGGAAAAAACATGTTCACAATTTAACATCTATATTCAACCTCAAACTGATCACCTGAGAAAAATAGTTGGGGAGTGATAATAATGTATATCAATTGGGGCATTTAAACCTACTTCTAGTTTTGCACAGCTAGGCAAGAAACTCAAGCTAAATTAGAGGTCCAATAAGATTTTGAGGTGCTCCTATTTGTCTTTTTCTTATTTATTCAATTGATTATAGGTATACTAATTATTTGACACATAAATTATTGTAGATGGATTTCTCACTAGCAGAATTTGAGAGGACAAAATGCAACTCCTAAAAAGTGAAGGTATTATATCTAATCTACATCTACTACTCCATTTTTAATATTGCCTTGCTTTTTAGGTATACAAATATCAATTTTATTTTATGATTTTCTAATGCATGCCTAGCCATCCATCTTTGTGACCATAGAAAAATAAGCATATCTCTCTGCTAAATTTATTTTAGACATTTTGTTAAAAAATAATGAAAAAATTACAAATAAACTTAGAGTACAATAGAAGTTAAATTCAAGAAAAATGATTTATCATTGTTGAGAATGTAGCTCTATTAAAAATATATAGATATGTATTCAGGACTTATAATATCTAAGCTAAAATAAAATTTAAAAGGGAAGTGTATTTTCCTACCAAATAATGAGCTAAACTCCCCATTTAGAGGCCACCTGTGTAATATCCCCTACTAATAGGGAATATAGAAAAACAAAAGCTCTGAACAAAGACACGATTTTGCAGAATAAATTCAATTAAATAAATAAATAGTAGTATAATCTATCAACTGGCTAATCAGTGCTCTTATTATTCTTCAGAATGATTACAATAATGAATCTCTGTCATGCAATAAATAATATAAATATTGTCTCAAACCCTAATCTTTTGTAAATTTAGAACGGCTCTCGGGTCGCTGTGTCAACAACACAGTCACCGTCATCGGTCCATATACGGCCGACGTCAATCTCTGTTGGTCCTGCTCTATTGACGTCAGTCTTTAGTTGATCGATGTCGGTCACTGGGATGTCGATGTTAGTTCATGTGTCCCCTGCGGCACTATCTGGCTTGTGGCAGAATAGTACAGAATTGTATGGATCTATACGGACTTCATATAGCTGCCCATATAATATAACACACCCTGATTGTTGAACACCTAATCTCAAGATCTCTATCTGGACAATTTATTAAATCAAAACATAAGGAAATAAATACCTAAAATCCATGTGATAACTTCAGTGTGAAGTTATCTCCCAAACCTGTAAACCTCTGTGATAACTTCTATATAAAGCTATCTCTTAAATTGGTAATAGATCAGCTAATATTTCACAGCCTCTAAATCGCACACACTGAAGAGTGGATGTTCTCCAATGCAAATGGAATCCTAGAACCCTTAGCTCAGTCTTCACAGAAGAATTCTTGGCAACAATCAATATCAATAATCAATAGATAATTCAACTCTCTCCCCATGAGAAACCCTTATACCCTCGAAAGATGTGCTTGCCCTAATTAGGGTTTCTTAAATTAGAATTAGGGTTTCTTAATTAAAAATAGGCCAAATAATTAATATTTGATTAAATCAATCAAATATTAATATCTCCCTCAATACATGTCAGATCCTCGATCCGTCTGAAGCTGGTGAATCAGGGAGTAATTCTACACATGACCATACTAAAATAAGGTTGCTCCACTGCATGTCAAATATCCCTAAATAATAGGAGCTCAGGCCAAATGTGTCTAAAAGAGCCTGAATGAAAACCAACTGTAGAAATTCTGCTAATCGAAGCCAAGCCAAGCTCCATCAAGACCCTCTATCCATCCTCTCAGCCTACGAGGGTCAAATGATAGGCTAATCATCAACTCTGAGTGATGTCACCTAAAAAGGGGACATGACAATCCGCCCCTCCTAAAATTGCTTGTCCCCAAGCAATGCCGAAACAACAAACCACTCGATCCACCTAGATCCCAAGGAAAAGGTTGTGTAACATCCCTCATGTCACCAATAAACCCCCGTGAAGAAGTCATCAGCATTAATAGCATCAAAAGTACAAAAATCAGCAACTAAAAAACTGCACTCAACACCCAAACAACTGACATCACTGACAAAATTATCTGAAGACCAACTGTAGATGCCAGTAGATGAAACCACTCTATGGAACTCAAGCCATCTAAAACATCAACTCTATCAAAACTCAAGTCCATGTCTAACTGACACTCACACCCAACTACACCGTGGATATGACAACCATAGGTACCTGAGTCACTGACACCAAATCTAATCTCTGATAAACTGTCCTAGTGTGTGTCGATACTGCAGGCTATGTAACTTGCAACTACCAATTCCATCTGCAAAAGATGGTGCCAATCCATCCCATAACTGATCCCTCTATAAAGGTGGCATGATCAACTATACCACACTGCCATCAGTGTGAGAAGAATCAATCTAGAGACTCGACTCCACTGGTATCCCAGACTCATCAAGACCAGGTACTCCCAAATCCTGAACATGTGTGTCAGCCCCAACAACATGTTCCTCAGCTACAACTATAAGAATGTACTCACCAACAACACTCAATGTACTAACCTCTGAGTATACCTCCACACTCTGAAGGCCAGCATCGAACTCATCCTCATCTAACTCTGAAGAAGCTGCTGCTGAAACTATCTCATCATCACAATCTCCAGCTCCCTCATCCTCTGTAACTAACTAAGAGTCTGAATCCCCATGACTAAGCTCATCCACATGTCTCTTAGAATCCTGGTGAGCCACCTTCATTGTCTCTACCTTAGGCTCTGAAGCCTCTACCTCTGACTCCTCAGAACTATCCTGCTGTTCAAAATCTTCTAATTTTGAATCCTCATAATATGCCCATATTACATGATTTGCCTTGCCTTTAGGCCTCAAAAGACAATCATGATTAGCATCATATGGACCTTTAAAGTATAAGCAAAGCTTTTTCCTACGTAGACTGTTAAGAACCTCTCGATCCAAAGGTGGTGCTGCTGGGTTGGCCTTTGAATCATTCTTAACAAACATAGGCTGTGTAGGCCTATCAGCTGTCCTAGAATGGGTCCACCATAATCTCTAATTAAAAGCAGCACTCCTGTTATCCCCTTGCTCCCCATTTTATCGAACAGGTGTGTTCATCCTCTTTACCATAGTAGTGAGTGCATGTAGTGCCTGTGTCATCTTCTGCTGGCCTGTCATCATAACATGATAGAATTCTCTGGTGTCCTGATCAACATCATACCTGTGGCCCCTAGGTGGGCTACCCTCACGTCTGTCACTCATGATGATTGGTGTCTGCTCTAACACCTGGGTACCTTCAAGCAAGGCTCTAATGTGTGTGTTATACCTGTGTGGTCCCAACTCTTGTGGCTGCATAAGATTGGCAAACCCTCAAGATGGCAGGAATTTGGCTCTAATCTACCCAACAAGATGGCAGGAACCTGGCTCTAATACCACTGTAATATCCCCTAATAATAGGGAATATAGAAAAACAAAAGCTCTGAACAAAGATACAATTTTGCAAAATAAATTCAATTAAATAAATAGACAGTAGTATAATCTATCAACTAGCTAATCAGTGCTCTTATTATTCTTTAGAATGATTACAATAATTAATCTATGTCATGCAATAAATAATATAAATATTGTCTCAAACCCTGATCTTTTGCAAATCTGAAACGGCTCTCAAGTCACTGTGTCAACAACACAATCACCGTCATCGATCCATATACAGCTGACATCGGTCTCTGTTGGTCCTGCTCTATCGATGTCGGTCTTCAATCAGTCGATGTCGGTCACTGGGATGCCGATGTTGGTCCTGTGTCCCCTATGGCACTGTCTAGCCTGTGGCAGAATGGTACGGAATTGTACGGATCTATATAGACTTTATACGGCCACCCATATAATATAGCACACCTTGATTGCTGAACACCTGATCTCAAGATCTCTATCTAGACAATTTATTAAATCAAAACATAAGGAAATAAATACCTGAAATCCCTGTGATAACTTCAGTGTGAAGTTATCTCCCAAACTTGTAAACCTCTATGATAACTTCTGTATGAAGCTATCTCTCAAATTGGCAATAGATCAACTGATATTTCATAGCCTCTGAATCGCACACATTGAAGAGTGGACATTCTCCAATGCAAATGGAATCCTGGAACCCTTGGCTCAGTCTTCACAAAAGAATTCTTGGCAACAATCAATATCAATAATCAATGGATAATTCAACTCTCTCCCCATGAGAAACCCTTATACCCTCAAAAGATGTGCTTGCCCTAATTAGGGTTTCTTAAATTAGAATTAGGGTTTCTTAATTAAAAATAGGCCAAATAATTAATATTTGATTAAATCAATCAAATATTAATATCTCCCTCAATACATGTCAGATCCTCGATCCGTCTGAAGCTGGTGAATCAAGGAGTGATTCTGCACATGACCATACCAAAATAAGGGCACTCTGCTATATATCAAATATCCCTAAATAATAGGAGCTCAGGCCAAATGTGTCCAAAAGAGCTCAAATGAAAACCAACTGTAGAAATTATGCTAATCAA
>JARHVA010000451.1:4597500-4602500 GCA_037957365.1 Torreya grandis
GCGTGACTACCAAGATCTTGGTACAAACATGAAATTTACCTAGTAAATCAAAGGGTTTAAATATTTAGTAAGTAACTTTGTTTCCGCTTAGTCAAAGATATGATTCCACAACTCAAAATGAGCAGTATCAAAGGCAAGGGAATACCAAGGAATTTTAATATATCTCATTTATATATCTATTTCCAAATGAACTCTTGTATCCACTAAAGAATTGACATTATACACTATCATTGGCACTAAGTTTTGGCCCATTGCAAACTAGAACCCGAGGACTTGAAAAATATGTCAAAACAATCGAGAGTTTATTTGAGTTAATTTTATTCCTCAAAAAAGTGAGAATAGTATCATCATAAAAAGTGTCTATAAGTGAGATTATATGTTTAAATAGGAATTTGAATGCCCATTTACACCCTCATTTCATTCTATGAGAAAGAATATATCAAAAAAACTTGGCTGGCAAACCATATAAGGCCGGAGTTAATGGATAACCTTGGTCGATGGAGTGAAAAACCCAAAGCTATCAGAATTATGCCCATTAATAGTGAGCAAGCTAAAGCTTCTAAAAACAAAGTTTTCACTATAAAAATAAAGAAACCTATTGATGCCTAAAACTCTTTCTTTATTTTAGATAGCCTCTATGGGAAGCTTTACAGACATGGGACTGAATCTTAGTCTATAAAGCAACCTCTAACATTAAAATAAAAGAGAAATGTAGGTAACATTGAAATAAAACTAAGGAGATGCACTTAAAGATTTACAACATTAATCTATAGTTATATAAAATACATTGAATCCTTAAACACTCCAGACCATAGAGGAGCATAAAGCATGAACTAAAGTCTATAATGCAAGAAAGGATTAATATTATAAAATCAAAAGAAAGGGAATAACAAGCAGAGATAAATTTTCACTCTAATTGACACAAAGCACTACATCCTCTTCATTGTTATGTGGAGAAAAAAATATAGAAGGCCTTAAGGGCACAATAAAAAATGTCCAATCACACGTATGAGGTACACCTAGTAAGGTCATAGAATGAGAAATCGCTAGCTACTGCTACTCCTATTTTGTTACAAATGGTTGATTTTAAAATAGGAAAAAATAAATAAATTATAACACCATTTCCAAGAGGGATGATCCTAAAATATATAGGCAAATTGGCTTCTTGTGGAAGTGACACTTGAAAATCCTAGCACTCAGGCCAATGATGGTGTCATTATAACCGAATGTAGGACTCATGCTTATGAGTGCAGTTATCCTTTGGATCCCATATATGAAACAACCACTCTATCTTTTTATGACCATGACACTCAGGTGGAGCCTTGTAATGCCACATGTTCATCTCTAGAGCCACCTGTAATAAGTCGTATGAAGATCCATTTACCTTGGCCAATGGCATAACTCCTAACTCTGATAAGAAAACTTTACCTTCGACAAGCATCATGGTGCCACATGAAAAATTTCACCTCCTTATTTTTATAATGATATAGTGGGTCCCATTCATTTCTTCATCAACCAATGGTGTTGTTCGAAGGCCTATCACAAATAAACTACTCTTAGATAAGCACTATGATGCCACATGTTGAGCAGATGCTTACCTGAGGAAGTTGGGTACTTATTTGTAAAAATGAGTGCAAAGGTGCCATGTGGAGAAACCATGTTTCCATTGATAACTTCTTGGTGGGTCCTACCCATCACTCTATTAGCCAATGGTGCTTCTTAGAGTTATGACCAAAAATAAATAGTGACAAATGAGTGCTTGGTCACCATGTGTCTAGCTAGCACTACTCTGAGATAAACTGAGGACTTCTTTATGCTAAAGAATCATAAGGATGCCACATGTCAAAAGAAAAAGGAATTTAATACTTAGGCAAGTATATAAAAGGGGGCTAAAAAAAAGGAAAATGACATAAGGCAAATGGTAGATACACCAAGTGATCTTGAGATTGAATGCAAGCTGCTCAAAATAATCAAAAGGGTAGACTCTGATCCATAGTTCTTAGTGACACATATGTGTATCTACCTATAAATGAGAGAACCTAAAACTTTGGTAGAAAAATGAGGTGAGGAAAAATTTTCAAAATAGGAGGAAGGTCTATGAACTTATAACTTTTGAAGAGATACCTACAAGGGTGCCCACTCTTCCTCCTTAGGTTGGGCCTCCTTATTGAAAGACTAAAAGTCTCTATCTAGATTGATAATATATTTGAAGGAGATGTTCCCTTAACCTTGTACTACCACAAGCATCTAAAATTATAGTTGGATGAGTGACTCTATTATTTTTCCACTTTGAACACCCCAAGAAATTGATTGAGAGACACAAACATGGTCTGGTCATTTTATTTTTGCTCTAGCAATACTTTGATTTGGTCGTCTAGTAGGACACTATTGTCTACCAAGAAAGGGGAGGGGAGTCCCACTTAGACTAGTTTTTTAATGTGTCCCCATCTATCTTGGACCACTTTTTCTAAGGCATTAAGGAATGTCACACACTTGGTAGTTGCTTTATTGTATCCTAGAAATTTATCAACCTTTGTCATCACTTGCCTTAGATCAGCCACCCCCATTGCCTTTAGTGTTACATATGAAGTGTTGTAAAGCTTTTGGATGAGGAGATGTGCATCTTGTACCTTAGGGTTCATGAAGGCAATGACTTGATTAATAAATGTACTTACCTGAGAGCTCAGTTTTTATGAATTTGTGATGAATTGAGGGTTGGCTTATGGTTTGTGATTACTCCTTTGATCCTCTCATGGTAAAATATGTATACTTATTGAATCATTGAGAGGATCTATGTGGTCTAGGAGCAAGAAGTGAGGTCATTCTTCATCTTTATGATTTCCTAGTGCTTGGCCAAGGATAATTTTTGTGCCTACTTGTATAATTATTAAAAATCCTAATTAGAATTTGAGAGTGTTTGACAAATATGTGCCAGTTTAGTCTCTTTCTCCTACAACTTGGTTTTCATCATTTCCCTTAGATTGGATTTTTCCTAGAAAATATCATTAGAGACATGGCTCTAAATGTTAGACCTCAATTTCTTAAGCTCTGCACATTTTATTTTTGCCTCAATTTTGAGGTGATCGACTGTAGCCTTTACCTTGATGAGTTCCAACTTGGTCTTCTCCAGTTGTTGGGTTTCTTTAATGTAGTCTTTAGTCATAGTCTTATGTGTTTCCTCCATCAGATTGACCCTATCAGTGTGTCTAGCCTTGCTGATATTGAGGTTGACAGTTTGTATTACATAGTCCCCTACCTACATCTCATCTTAGGACTTGAATAATTGAGAGGCCATGTGTAAAATCATGAGGGATTTTTGTGTAGGGTCAAATAATGACCATATATAAATAACTATTGGGGACATAGCTTGTTTCACCCTCTTCTTCTCTAGTTAGGACTTTCAGGCCCTTCTTCCACTAGATGTGAGTGGATGAAGGGTGAGGATGAAAGGAGAGAAAGGAAGGAGCCCATAGAGTAGGGTGGAGGGCGATTATGACAAGATGGAAAATGACATGGATGATGAAGGTAAAGGAGTTAGGAAAATCATGAAGGAGGAGATAGTGACTATAGAGGAAAGTGGTGTGAGATCAATGGAGGATTGGTAGATGAAGAGGAGAGTGGGACTAGGGAAGTAATTGGCTAGGCAATGGAGAGTGTCACAACTTGAGGTAAAACTATGGATGGAGACATGGGGATGGAGAAATAGGATGAGGTAGAAAGGATCTATGAGAAACATAGCTTATTTTATGGGGGCTGTTATGAAGGGCTAGATTTTGGTGCCTCGAGCTGCTTCTACTATGATGTTCCATATGCAAGGTGCCCTGAAGAGGTTTGTTGTTCTTATGAGGTTTAGGGGTATAGGAAAAAAGGAGGTGACCAGGTTGATAGCTTCAAGACCTCCACAATTTCTATTTCTTTTTTTAGGGGCACATCCCCCACCTCTTCTTCAGGGGTATCTTCTTCTACCTCTTCTTCTTTTTCTTGATAGAGAATCATCCTTCTACTAGGTCATCTTCCAAATGATGCTCATCCTAAATATTTTCAAAGGCTTCATCTCCATCCTCATCCTCAAAGTTTTAGTATGGCTTACTGATATCTTACCTATATTTTGTATAGGCAGTTATTTTATCCTTGCTTCAATCCCTCTGGGTGAGTTGTGCCATTAGTCCCTTTGTCATATTTTTGGAGGGGTTGAACGTCTAGACCACATCATAGAAAGACTCCCATGGCTTCGGGGTGTCTAATGGGATCTGAGATAGATCTACGTAATACTTCGCATTGTCCTTTTTAGGTGACTTCATCTCCTCAAGGTATGGCCAGGATTGGTGATTGGCCACACTAGCGATTTGTAAGGAGGTTATGAAACCAATTAGGTCATAGTTCCACCTATCATTGATTAAGTCAAGGCTGAGATTCAAAAGATTAGATGTGATCAGGCAATCCAAAAAAAAAGTCACCATTATGATGCCTCTTTTGTGAAGGATACATCATATAGACCCTTTTCTTCTTTCTTTCTCCATAGATGGAATCCATTGCATCAAGTTGGTAGGCCAACTCCAAGGCCAAAGTTATATCTTTTAGCAGGCATGGGAGTGGGAATTGTTCACCCTTCAACCCATGGGCTTGGATGAAGGTGAAATGGATTCCAAAGAACTAGTCGACTAGAACCATACTCCTGGTGATCCATGATCATTGCACATCCATCATCCTATCTGTGATGGCCTCCTGGCTAAGATCGATGAGGACAGGGGATAAAATAGTTTTGAGAACTTATAGTAGTCCTATGTGATTGACAAGACATGGGTTCATACTATGAATAGGGCCACCATGTTGGGGAAAATGCCTATCTCAAAGGAGTTGAGATTTAGATATGTGGAGAATAATTGGGATTTTTGGAATAGGATGAGATGTAGGAGGTAATAGGAATAATAGAAGGTACCTAAAATTGAAATGTTTTCCATCTCATTCTTCATTGTTGTGATGATGAAATCTACAAAATA
>JARHVA010000451.1:4607500-4797500 GCA_037957365.1 Torreya grandis
TTTATCATGTAATTTTTTTCATGGTTTTTCATTTTGATATTTTATTATTTAAACAATATTTTTATTTTTTTATTTTATTTTCATCATTATTTAAGTTGTAATATTTGATAGGAATACTTTTTATTTTTATTTTCATTATTATTTAGTTTATAATATTTGATAGGTTGTAGAATAAGGTAAAATATTATATCTAGAAAATTTGACCTTGAAACATCAACCTACATGTTAAAAAATGCCAAATATAAGATGATCAATACACCTTAAAATATTTCACTGCTTTCATGCTCTGTAATAATGTATTTGGATGTAAAAATAACTTCATGTAAAGAATTTATGGGGGTAGAAATCAGATCTGAATCAATGTGCAATTCTTTAGTCTATGACAATTTGCATTCTTCGTAGAAATATATAGCCTCTTTGCCCAAACTCTATCAAAATTGAAACCCTCTTTATTTTGATCAAGGAACATATGTATTCATTCGTTGAAGAGGCCAACATGTTAGAGTCAAAAAAATTGTGGGTATTTAAGTTTTATCTTAGTGATTGCAATGGATAAATTATTTTTTGTCACAATGGCACTGGAAAAATTATAAGCAACCAAGAACAATTTGTAATGAATATGAAAACTATCAAGATAAATAAAATTACCAATAGGATAAGATCCAAAACAATAACTCAAAATTAAATCATATTTAAGGACTTGACATAATTACAAACCCAAACCAGCGTTAAATAAGCCTCAACTCAGAATTTAGAGTTGACATGCAAAAATTTGAAAAATCTAAAATCTTTAAAAAATGTATATTTTTACCAGCCATTATTTATAATAAGTTTCGTATGCAAGCACACATGGCTCTAAAAATTTCTTGAAATAACCTAAATAATAAAATTAGCCTATGGGATGAAATTCAACTGAAGTTGACATGCGGTTCTGAAAATATATAATTTTTAAAATAGAAAATTCTCAAAAAAAATCATTAAACATCAATTTCATACCCTCAGATGATCACGTTTGGCCTCCAAAAAATATTAAAATAAACTCTAAGTGGATAAAGTGTCTTAGGGTAGAATCAAAAAAAAAATGATCATTTTGGCATGTGGAAGAGCTCAAACGGAGTTATGGGTCAAAAGTTATGGCCTCTAGAAGGTTAGCCTTTTTTTTTTGCATCATTCTCCTCTGGTTGAAAACAACTCAGTGCTTATGAGTTGGCCTGATTATACTGGTACCATTTGTATTTATCATTCTTATTCAACTCTCATTATGTAATCCAAGTGTTGTCTTCTTACTGCAATCCTTCCCACTGCACCAAATACCTGCTATAATTCTCTTGCCTTATGCTCATTGTCTTCATATCCAAAATTTGTACTATTTTTTCTTTCTCCTTCTTTGGAACCTACTACTCCCAATCTACATCTTCATCTTCATCATCTTCACCATCTTCTCTATGGGATTCATATAAATCTAAAACACTAAATACTAGAGATATATCAAAAATCTATGGTAAACTCACCTCATATGCATTATCATTGATCTTATTCACAATTCTACTTGGCCCGAATTTCTTATATTTCAACTTATTATATGTGCCTCTTTGAAATCTCTCTTTCCTCAATTAAAACATTACCAACTCACCTTCTTCAAATACCTTGGATCTTCTTCTATCATATATTGTTGCTTATATTTCTCATTAATTTCCTACAACTTTCTTCTTACTCCTTTTAACTATGCATATGCTCTTCAAATGCTTTTG
The DNA here is from genome assembly GCA_037957365.1 of Torreya grandis. Lineage (NCBI taxonomy): Eukaryota > Viridiplantae > Streptophyta > Pinopsida > Cupressales > Taxaceae > Torreya > Torreya grandis. The sequence continues at coordinate 4,609,252 of JARHVA010000451.1, forward strand.
CATCATCAATAACTCGATCTATAATCAATAATTGTATGAAATCTAAAACACCCATGTGATTTATATGATAAACAATTTAAAATAGTGACTTTCATATTGATCTATTCACTAAATTTTTATATGCAAACTCAGCTTTTGGTAAAGCCAAGTCCCATTTCTTGGGCTTCTTTCCAACTATGCATCTCAATAAATTTTCCAAGCTCCTATTCACAAATTTTGTCTGTCCATCTATTTGTAGGTGATACACACTATTGAATTATAGTTTAGTACCCACCTTTTTCCAAAAACTTCTCAAAAAATGACTTAGAAATTTTGTGTTCCTATTTGAAGTAATAGTTTTTATAACACCATGCAATCTCACAATATCCTTAAAAAATAATTTTGTAACTCTAGTGGCATCATTAGTTTTCTAACATGCATTGAAATGAACCATTTTAGAATATATGTCTACAACAATAAAAATTGAATCATTACCTCTCTGTGTGTTTGGCAATCCCAACACAAAGTCCATACTAAAATCTGTCCATAGTCCTCTTGGAACTGGTAATGGCATGTATAGTCCAATATTTTGTGCATCTCCTTTAGCCACCTGACATATTTTGAACCTTGGAACATACCTTGTCACATCTCTCTTCATCTTTGGCCAAAAATACTTTTCTTCCACCAAAACTTTTATCTTCATCTTACCAAGATGTCTAGCCAAATCACCACTATGTAATTCTCTTATATATTATCTCGTAGAGACCCAACTAGAATGCATACTTATTTCCCCTTGAAGAGATAACCTTCTTATATAAGATACTCATCAATAATATTATATGTGCCACCTGTTAATTCATTCATGCACTATTCAAATATCTTACCAAAAAGTGGATCAGTATCATATAATTATTTGATAGCTTCAAATCTAACTAATTCACTCACCATAGTAGTTAATAATGCTACTCTCCTACACAATGCATCAGTGACATGATTCTATTTTCTTAACTTATGTTTCAACACTAAAGGATACCCCTAAAAGAAAGAAACCCACTTTGCATGCCTATTATTCAACTTCTGTTGTGTATTCACATACTTTAAAGCCATATGATCTATAAATAAGATAAACTCCTTAGGCACATGATAATGCCTCTAATGTCTTAATGTTTGTAAAATTGCTTAAATTTCCACATCATAAGTAGAATACTTTGTTCTTACCTCATTCAATTTCTCACCAAAATATGCTATTAGCTTTCCTTCATGACTCAGTAGAACACTACTTTCCATAAATGAAACATCACAATAACCCTCAAACACTTTGCTAAAATTTGGTAATGCTAAAATTGGTCCTTCTATACTCTTCTTCTTCAAAATTTCAAAACTTTTTGTTGTTGCTATAGTCGATGATAATTCCTTACCTCTCATGCAATATGTTATTGGTTCCACAATACTAATAAATTTTTTTAATAAATTTTCTACAAAAAGTTACTAAACCATGAAAAAATCTTACCTCTATAATGCTTCTTGGAATAGGCCACTCAACAATTGCCTTTATCTTTTCACACCATCTACTGAAACTACAAATCCTAAAAATACCAAACTATTCTGAATAAACCTACACTTATTAAAATTTACATATAACTTCTCCTTTCTTAAAAAATCCATTACCCTTCTAAAATGTTGTAAGTATTCTTCTTTAGTCTTACTGAATATCAAAATATCATCAAAATAAACAACCACAAAATTACCAATATATTTTCATAGCATTGTATTCATCACCCTCATAAATATGTTAGTGGCATTAGATAATCTAAATGGCATCACCATCCACTTATATAATCCATCCCTAGTTTTGAATGCATTTTTCCACTCATCTCCTTCATGAATTGGAATTTGATAATAACCACTATAGATCAATCCTGATAAAATATTTTGTTACTGCAAGCACATCCATCATATCATCTAATCAAGGTATATAAAACTTATACTTTATAATAATTTTAATAATTTATCTACTATCCACACAAATTATTCATCCTCCATCTTTCTTTGGATTTAGAAAAGCTGGTGTTGCACAAGGACTCATACTATCCCTTATCACCTTCTTCCTTAGCAATCTAGTAACATATTTATCTAATTTTTCATGTTACGTTGGACTCATCCTATAAGTTGTTTGATTGGGTAAATATGATCCTAAAATCAAATCAATGTGATGTTGTATATCTCTCTTCAACTGTAAATCATTTGGTAACTCATTAGGCATAACATCTGAATATTCTTTCAACACTCTTGTTATTTTTGTTGGTATTGGCACCATTTCTATTTCTTCATTCTTTACTACTAATGCATAATAACAACATGCTAAATTCATATATTTGATAAATTATTTAGTAGAAAGCATGATTTCTATTTTATTTTCCTCTTTAAGAGGTAACAAAACTACATTTGTACCACCTTTCAAAAAAGTGTGCATGTTCTTTGCTCCATCATGTATTATTTTCCTATAAAATTGCCACGGTCTTCCCAATAACATATGACATGTATCAATCATAATAACATCACACCATATTTCATCATTATACCTCTTTCCTATAGAAAACTAGATTAAGCACCTTTTATCTACTATAACTTCATTCCATTTCCTAAACCATGAAATCCAATAAGGATTAGGATGATTTTCACATTTCAGATTTGATTTCTCAATCATTTCTTTAGAAACCATATTTTCACAACTACCACCATCTATAATTACTTTGCATACCTTTCCACCTAAAGTACATCTTGTTTGAAAAATATTTTCTCACATCCATGCATCACCACCTTATTTATTCTGCAATTGATCCTTCCTTAGAGTGATCATGGTTCTTATTATCATGAGATTCTCTCCAACATCTGCTGGTGTAACTTCACTATTTTGCTCTTCTATTTTAGCCTCAACTAGATTTATTCTTAGGTGATCTTCTTGCCCCTTTTCTTTGTCTTGATAGTGTGGACACTCAAATGATTTATACCCTTCTTCTCCACATCTATAACATATATAAGATATACATTGATATAAAAACCATCCTCTAACACCACCATAATGTCATCCTCTCTGAAATCCTCTTCATCTTTGTTAGTATTAAAAATCTTGTCTATTGTCATCTTGCCTTTTTGGACCATGTGATGATTCACCTCTATTGGTATTAGAATCACCTATGGTGGTATTAAACCCACCTCATCCCCTATTTAGAGGAGATCCACCTCTTCTTGGATCAAGAGACATTCTTCTAAAATTCTATATGTTTTGTTTTTCTTCTATCTTCAAAATGAATTTATAAGCCTCCTCCATGCTAAGTATTCTATGTATGCATAACTCATCTTGAATAAAATTTTTCAAACCATTTACATACTTTGCAGCCATCTATTCTTCTATTTCTTCATGCTCCACTCATATGGAAAGCTTATAAAATTCATCTGTATATTCTTGTATACTATGAATTTTTTACCTCAAGTTATTAAATCTTCTGTATAGAGTTTGTGCATAATCCATAATGATAAATTTCTCCCTCAGCTTCTTCTCCATCTTTTTCCATGAATTAATCTTCTCTTTACCTTTTATTTGTCTCTCTTCTCGAAAGTGACCCCACCAAATCATTACATGACATTTCAATTTCATGCATGCAAACTTTATCTTTTTGTCTTCTCTCATAGTCTTTCACTCGAAAAACTTCTCCATGCTATTCATACAATCTATCAACTCCTTTGGTTTTAAACTTTCTCTATCATCTGAAACAACAACCTTGAGTCTTTCATTTCTTCCTTATAAATACCAAACCATCCTCTCTTCTATTGATGGTGGCTACTCTTGTTGTTCTATTACTTGTTGAACTTCTTCATCATGATCTGTGTCTTCCTCATCACCACCTTATCTTATCTATTAATTTGTGATAACCTTTGTTAATTGTTTAACTTACCTCTACAACTCTTGTATAGACTATTTCATCTATGCAATAGCTCCTCATCCTCTCATCATTCTTTACTGCTTTACAATTCAAACTTGTTCTGATTCTAGATAATGAATCTGAAAACTATCAAGACAAATAAAATTACCAATTTGCAAAGATCTAAAACATTAACTTAGAATTGATTTATATTGAATGACCTAACATAATTACAAACCCAAACCATGTTTAAATAAATCTCAACTCAGAATTTAGAGTTCATAAGAAAAAATTCAAAAAATCTAAAAACAGACGTCTATTTTTAGCACCCACTATTTATATTAAGTTTTGCATGCAAGCACGCATGGCCCTAAAAATTTCTTGAAATAAACTAAATACTAAAATTATCCTATAGGATGAAATTAAACTGAAGTTGATGTATGGTTATAAAAATATAAAAATTTTAAAAGTAGAAAATTCCTAAAAAAATCATTAAACATTAATTTTGGACCCTTATATGATCATGTCTGGCATCCAAAAAATATATAAATCAACTTTAAGTAGATAGAGTGGCTTAGAGAAGAACCAATCTTTTTGATACAGTTATTTTGGTGTGTAGAAGAGCTCAAATAAATTTACATGTCAAAAGTTATGGCCTCTAAAAGGTTGGCCTATTTTATACATCACTTTGGAATTTTGAGTTCAGAATTATTATAAAAATTTGAAGTGGACATGGGTATATAAAATCAATATCAACATTAAAGTTCTAAACACTTCACCATTTATGATTATTTTTCTTGTCCATCCACCAGGGTGATAAAAATGGTATGTTGTGGTTAATAAAAATCATTTTTAAATTGTACTTAGGGCATGATCTACACCAAAAATCATCTTAAAGTTCCAAACCTTTACATGAAATTTGTCATCCAATTTTTGTGATAAATTACATTTTTATATTAGGCTTTAAGCCAATGTTTAGGTACTTATAATATTGTATATATTTAAGGCAATTATTGGGTATACATGAAATGCATCCATCAAAAAGGGTTACCCATTTTTAAAGGTGGTGGGTTCCTTGATTGGATGTTTTCTATTTTGAAGTGTCGATGAGTACAATATAACACTAATTTGATTGTGAAAAGGCTCCATGTCCGATGTGCAACTCAAATACCACTAAAATTATAATAATATAGAGACACGACATTGAGGTTCCAAAGTTTTTATTGAAATTTATGTTGTCAATATATTGACACATAAAAATTATAGAAAGTGGTGAAATATTTAAAAGTGAATTGTGTAGTGATGAAGAGGGGCAATGATGGGATATTTCATATGATATTATACACTAGAAGGCCTATATCATACACATTCTCGACTTTACAGTAGTATTTGGATTTAAATATCCTATACCTATTACAAGGGGTTTGTATCTTGTATCATAGTGTCATCTTTTGTTGACTATTTTCTATTTGATTATAGACAGACTCCACATCTAATGTGTGGATCAAATCAACAATGCAATAACGGTTATGTTTTGGCAATACATTGAGTTTACGAAGTTTATCTTGTTTGTTTCACTACAATTGAAGTGAGTAACAAAGTTTTTTCAAAGTGCATACCACATGAGTGCATAAGGGAACATCATTTTTGATACAATGTAAATGTCATGATAGAGGACTCACCGATTGAGAAAAAAGGTTATCAATTGATTATCCATCCTAGGTAACAGGGAGGGTTGGTATGTTTAATTCTCAAGATTTAAGGAATGTCCACATCATACACTTAAAATAATAATTTACTTCATAAATGAAAAGAAATCACTTATCGAAAAAGATACCTAAATTTATATATATATATATATATATATATATAGAGAGAGAGAGAGACATAAACATATATATATATATATATATATATATATATATATATATATATATATATATATATATATTGAAATTAAGAAGAAAATAGTGTTATAGAAAAAAATAAGGTAAACTATATATATCTTTGTTCTGAGAATCGTAATGACATCAACTTATTTCCCATCTAGCTATGGGTGCCTTCATTATTCACTACAGATGAAATTCTATAGTGGGAAGCATGGATTTGAAATTTCCTTTGATGATTGGGTCCATATTCACTGATAGCAATTCTATCCTGTGTATTTCTAAAATATTGTTGATAGAGGAAGAGGCCTCACTGCTTCATTACATGATGCCAAATCCTCTCCTCCTAAACAATTATCCTCTTCCCCATGTGAGGTAGTAGGTCACAGTGAAATCACTTCCTCCTCCTTGACAGAAAATGTCAAAGCATCCTTATTATCTCCATTGGGTCCACATAGATAAGAAACCTTCCCAAATCTTTCCTCTAGCAAAAGTATCACCTTCACGAATTTATCTAATACCATAGGTGGAAAATGAAGGCCTTCGACAAATCATTCCTCTCTCATAGGTAATAAATGCAGTGCCTCCATAGTTTTTTCCTCTACCATAGGTGGAAAAAATATCACCCTCTCTAATTTTGTAAATGGTAGATAATGTATCATTTCTATAGCATCCTTCCATGTTAAGCTCTTGAGGAATGAAAAGCCTACATCTTCTGCATCATTGGATTTTATGTGAATAGGGAATGAAATATTGAAGAGAAACATAAGAGAAAGTTCATTTTTCTATGCATCTAATTTTGGGATAATAATCCTACAACCTTGGCACTACGAGATATTACATTTGCTCGACATATTTCATTCAAAAGCCTTAAACCCTTTTGAGTAAAATCATTTGGTACATATCCTAAGACCATAACATTCCATTTATTTTCCTTCCCTTAGTCATGGATTGATCGGGAGCTTTTTATTATTAGGTCACCTAAAATCCTAAAAATGAGAGGGTAGTCGAAATCATTGAGCGCCAACTACAAAGATGGTCACAAATTCATGACAAGATAGCTTTAACAATTAAAAAAAGAAACAAAACTTGATCATCACAATGTTTGTTGTGAGGTTTTCCTTTGTTGTTTCATCTAATTTCTACTTTTAATGTTTAATACACTTTGTTATCTTAATGCAAAAAATGATCTGATTGTGGAGAATGATTAGTTGAACTCTATGTTACCAGCCAAAGGGTGTGGAAAAGGTTGGAATAGTGGTGATGAGGATTAAAAGACAACTAGCTCTTCATGGGACCGTTATATAGATGGGGATAGGTAAGGGGAAGATGAGATTGAAACTTCTCCCATGGAGAAGGAAGGAAAAAAAAGCCTAAAGAACTTTAGAAATTGTAACCTTTGTGGATTGTTTGAGATCTATTAATTTTATATAATTTACATCCACAACTTTTAATTGTAATTAAATGTTAGTACTTAATACTACGCACGAGGTTGTCTCACCAAACCTTATCGTACTAATCAATCCCTTTTGATACTACTTAGACTTTTGAACCAACTACTAATATAATATTTATATAAATCGTATAATATATAATATTCATATATATTATATATATTAAATATTTAAAAATATTATAATTACATAAAAATATATTTATTGGAATAAAACTCCAAAAGATTCATCTCACATGTGACCAAAAGATTCATGACCACTGTGTGAAGGCTTCAACTATCGACATGCCAACAACGCAGCAACAGTGTTAAGTAGTCATCGCAGATGCATAACGAGTTTATCTGGTGGGAGAGGACGTAGAGAAGGCATGTTTACCACCGACACTATATATGCTTTTTGTATCATTTTGCCTTAGTACCTAACTTGTGATCAAAATAATCAACAAGAGCAGCTCCAGATAAAAATGCTAATGTCAAAGCTTGGGTGTGAATCCTGCAAAAACATGAAGACCAATAAAGTCAAAAAAACTTTCGCAGGAAGACTTCCAACACACATTAGAATTGAATTAACTAGAAAATGAACCAGGCAAGCAAATCAAATTCATTTCCTTTCCATCTCTCAAATTGAACCTGTAAAATCTTATAATTGAACAAAAGCAACTACATCAAATTTAGTTCCTCATCAGGGTATTGATCAAATAAAATTCACCGCACATAAATATGGGCTGCTTAAAATAGTATTAAAAATACTAAAAATCTAAACACATCCTCTGATCAGCTGCAGGTGTGTATACAGTGTACAAGATGAATCAAATGTTTCGTAACTTCATCTGAACATAGAACCAAGCAAAAATGTTCCTAACCTGGCAGTACCTTTCTATGTTCAGGTCCTCCAATAGCTCAGAATTTGACAGACTGTTTGCAGCAAACATTATGGACTAATTTTTGTGAATGACAAGTGTTGAGCATTCTTTGAAAATAAATTTCAAACGAAGTATTTCTAACAATATTCCCACAGCTTCTGACTAATTTCTTAAGATTTATGTTATTTTGAGTAGAAATTTCCACTTGGTATTAATGCTCCATGCAGAAAAATGGAAGGCAGGTTTTTCAATTGGAAATAGGAAAAGTTTGTCGATACATGACTTGAATTCAACCTCAGAGCCATTTATTATCAACAATAAATTCTGCTTGTGTACAAGTAGCAGATCCAATTCCACAAATCACTCTGCAATCTAGTATTCTTTGTAGCAACAGATGCACAACATTGTTAGATCGACATATATTATTCAAACGACAGCTATCTTGTGGTTTCCTACACTGTTTCCTCTGAGTTTAACAAGTGTCTAAACATCTATATAATTTTACTATAAAAAATAAAGTACGGTGTTGTGTTGTAAAAAATTAAAAATTGTTATGTTGTAAATGTTTTCAATTTTTTAATATTATATTATAAAAATAGTATATTATTAATATAATATATAGTATATTAATAATTATATTATATTATATTTATAATATTAATATATAATAATTAATAATTTAATATGTTAATTTTATTATTAAATATTTCATATTTTTGTTATACGATATATAATTATTATAAAATGTTATACATTAATATTATATTATAATATTAATATAATATATAGTATATAGGGTGTAATTTTCTGTTTTGGTAATGTATGATTTTGTAAAGTGAAAGAATGTAAATATCTAGTGATTTTGGTAAAGTATGGTTTTGTAAAGTGAAAGAGTGTAAATTGGTAGTTGTATCTTATTTGAAACTTATGATCGTCGATTCCATCCTACCTTTTGTCTACATAACAATAAGCAAAAATAAACATATATTTTTGGTAAAGATGTTGGTATAGAATAAGATTGTGTATTATTTCATATAGCATTGCAATGAGTCATACGATAAGAAGCCATTTTGTTTTATGAAGAACTTCAACAATGATGAAGTGGTAAAGAAGGGTTAAACAATACAAAACATACAAATGATAAAAGAGTTCAAGATGAGTTGAATGATGATAATAAGAAGTAATGATAATGTATGTCAAATAACATTATGCCTTTATAAAGTTATTGAGTTCTATTTATTTTATATGATTTGCATTTTCAATTTTTAAATATAATTTAACATTAATTATTTATATTAAATTATCTCACCAAACCATATTTATTATACGATCCCTTCCAATATTTCTTAAACTTTTAAAGCAACTACAAATTGATAACATATATATTTTTAATATTAATATATTTACATTAATCTAATAATAAATAATTTGTATTTTTGAAAGTGAAGTCTCGAATTCAACAATACATTTAAAACACAGTTCCTTGTTATCAAAATAGTGGCAGTACGAGGTGAATTATATTCCATCCTTTTCATTACATATTGGTTGTTTGGCATTTGGATATAGTCAACTTGACGAGACCCCTATATATAACACTTCACTCACTTCAATTCTATTGACAAATAAATTTTGTAGTTTAAGGAGGGAGGATAGAGGAGGCTGAAGGATGCAAAATACATTAAAAAAGATGTGATTTTTATTTTTTCAAATTTGAAATATCCATCAATAAAACCTAACATACGGAGGACATATGAAAGGGGTTTATGTCGATCATATTGTCATAAGAGAACATACGGAAAAAAGTGGGTCGTCTATAATTAAGATTTAAAATATATATTTTTTTTTTTTTTTTATTTTTTTTTTTTAAATAAATTTTAAAACTTAAAGGTTTAACATAATCTAATTTAAAACATATGTCAATAAATCTTAAATATTTATTAAGTTTAAGATGGATAAATTTATTATAAGTAATATATTAATTATTTCAAATCAAAATTAATATTTAATTTTTTTATTATAAGATATCTGAAATTTTTTAATTAAATTAATATTTTTTAAAAATATTAAAAAGAATTGATAATGTTCAGTCAAATCATCACTATGTAATTTTTTTATTATATTGTCTCGTAGAGACCAAATTAGAATGCATAATTGTTTCCCTTTGAAGAGATAACTTTCTTACATTAGATACTCATCATGAATAATATTTGTCCCCCCTGTTAATGGATTCTTGTACTGCTCAACTACATTGCTAAAATATGGATCAATATCATATAATTCTTTAATAGCTTCAAATCCAACTACTTCACTCACCATAGTAGTTAATAACGCTATCCACCTGCTCAATACATCAACTACCTAATTCAACTTTCCTAATTTATGCTTCAACACAAAAGTATACCCTTACAAGAAAGAAACCCACTTTGCGTGCTCACTATTCAACTTCTTTTGTGTATTCACATACTTCAAAGTCTCATGATCTGTAAATAGTATAAGCTCCTTAGGCACTAGATAATGCATCCAATGTCTTAAATCTTGTACAATTGCATAAAATTCAACATCGTAAGTAGAATACTTTGTTCTTACCTCATTCAATTTCTCACTAAAATATGCTATTAGCTTTCCTTCTTGACTCAGCACAACACCAATTCCCACAAATAAAGCATCATAATCAATCTCAAACATTTTGTTAAATTACAGTAATGCAAAAATTGGCCTTTTTATAATTTTCTTCTTTAAAATTTCAAAAAAAATTATGACTGCTCTAGTCCATGCAAATTCCTTCCCTCTCATGCAACCTGTTATAGGTGCCACAATAATACTAAAATTTTAACAAACTTTTGGTAAAAATTTGGTAAACCATGGAAACTTCTTACCTCAGTAATAATTTTTGGAATATGCCACTCAAAAATTTTCTTTAGCTTTTCCTCATCCATTTTCACACCATTTGATAAAACTAAAAATACCAAAAATACCAAACTATTCTACATAAACATGTACTTCTTCAAATTTGCATACTTCTCCTTTCTTAAGAAATCCATTACCATTCTCAAATGTTATAAGTGTTCTTTAGTCTTACTGAATATAAAAATGTTATCAAAATAAGCAACCATAAACTTACCAATATATTCTCATAGTATTGTATTCATCACCCTCATAAATGTGCTAGGTGCATTAGATAACCTAAATGACATCACCATCCACTCATATAATTCATCCCTAGTCTTGAATGCAATTTTCCACTCATCTCCTAGTCTATAATCTGGAACATCAACCTTGATTCCTTCATTCCTTCCTTCTAAATCCTGAACCATCCTCTCTTCCATCGATGGTGGCCACTCTTGTTCTTTTTCTTCTTGTTGAACTTCTTCATCATGATTTGTGTCTTTCTCATCACCACCTTCTCTTCTCTACTGATTGGTGATAATCTCTTTTAATTGTTAAACTTGCCTCTACGATTCTTGTATTGTCTGGTATATCTATGCTATACTTCCTTATCCTCTTGCCATTCTTCTCTCCTCCAAGATTTAAACTTACCTTTGATACTAGATAATGAAACCAAAAGCTAAAAAGAATAATAAAATTATCAATAGGCCAAGATATTGAAAAAATACTCATAAATGGATTCTTATTGATTACTTGAGATAATTATAAACCCAAACTACACTTAAATAAGCCTCAACTCAAAAATTAGAGTTTACATGCAAAATTCAAAAAAAATAAAATCTAAAAAAATGTCTATTTTTAAAACACATAAAATAGCCCAAAAATCTCTCAAAATATCATAAAAATTATAATTAGACTAGGGAATGAAATTCAACTAAATTTGACTTTTGGTTTTAAAAATATACACTTTCTAAAAATAGAAAAAACTTGAAAAAATCACTAAATCATAATTTCAAACCCATAGATGATCACTACAGCCTCCAAAAAATAACAAAAACATAGGTAGGCCATTATAATTTCCTATGGAATCAACAACTTTTTTATATGGTTGTTTTGGCACATGGAAGAGCACAAACAGAGCTACGGGTCAAAAGTTATGACCTCCAAAAGTTGGCCTATTTTTTTTGCATCATTTACTATCATAATTGTTCATAAAATTTTACCACCTTACAATTAGGATATATGAGCTTAATCCACCTCCTCAAATAAATGGACCCTTTAACCCTTTTACATATTTTCTAATTTATAAGTTTTAAAAGTCAGCTATGCACGTGTATATTACCAAAGTTCAAAGTATGTTGACAATAAGCAATACCAACTATAATATAATCCTACCAAAATATTATTTTTAGATTATTATCGTAACATTTTACTCAAATTTTTTATATTTATATAAATATTTATTATTTTAAATGGTAATTAAAAATTAGGAGCATGCACTGACTGAGACTAATGCTATATGCTAGACCCCCCAAAAAACACAAGTAAAACTACATAGATTTAAGGCAAAAAGAAATAGATTAGAATAAGATGAACAAGGTTCGCAAATATTAGATTTTATATTATATTAATAATTAAATTATTATGTGTTTTAAGAATTTAATATTGATAAAAAAATAGTAAATAATTTCTTGATAGGATGAGGAAGATTCACAATATCATCCATCTTCAAAATATTAGGTTAACATACATTTACAATATAGTTGGTAGAATATTAATTGTAATAGAATATGAATAAATCAAATAGATGTATATTTCCATTTAAAAATTAACATATCTTTAAAATGTCTATGAACATATGAAATACACTTAAATTCTCATTTTAGAAGTAATTCACTTTCAATTATTGGATCCATTGAGGATTTATGAAGATGGCATGATCTATAATGACAATCAATGATGGTGGATGTTTATATAAGATTTTATTATGTTAGTTTTTATTTTAAATTTGATTCCTATTTGATTGTTATATTAGATTTTATTTTAATTTGGAGAAGGCGATAAGAAAATCATGATGTCTTTCGATACGTGGAGGAGCTTAAAAATCATTTTTTGTTTTTAGGAAATATTTTTACGAATCTAATGTAATTGTACAACTAAATTAAAACCATCTATTACCATTCAATAATAAGTAATATAATCATTAATCAATATAATATATGCAAAATATAAAATAATTATATTAAAATTAATATCTTTTAATCTTTTTTAAAATAAATATATTTAAAATATTAATAATAAATTTATCTATTTATAACTTCCAATACAAAAATGATAAAAATTTATAAACAAATGAAAACTAATAATATCAAAAAATTGTTAAAGCTGAATCACAACATACCCCTCAACAATCATCCAATAACTCTAGTCTAAAACACTAAATGGATGTTACTTTCAACACGTCTAAGATCTCTTTGATCTATTTATTTATTTTTAAATTAAAATTTAATATATTGTTCACCTTTTATTGCAAGCATTTTTATGGATATAATGACACATTCCAATTTTAAAAAATCAATATAAGTTTCTTTCATAGATAACAAACTCCTTATTTAATAAATCCCAAGGCTTATTATAGTGAGATGAAGCCTCAAGATTCATCTTATATGAGAAAATAAAAACAATATTCCATTTAAATCCATCTAAATTTTGACATGTGGATGTTAGATGGTTTTGTCGGTATTCCATGGGTTTTCACCGAGGGTGGTTCCTACATTTTTTTGGGTGGCTTCTAGCTGTTAGCATGCATGGTAATGGTCATATGTTTAGAATAATCAGCAAAAGGAATTATCATATGAAACAATCAATAATGGTCCTATGTTTAGCACAATAATCCATGGTACGTAATCCATCAAAGGCAAAAACATGCTCACAATTTAACATCTACATTTGACCTAAAATTGACTGCCTAAGAAAAACATTTAGGGAGTGATAATAATGTAGATCAACTAGGGCGTTTAAAACTACTTCTAGTTTTGCATAGGTAGGCAAGAAACTCAAACCAAATTAGGGGTCCAATGGTATTTTGAGGCCTTCCTATTTCTCTTTTTCTTATTTGTCCAATTGATTATAGGTAGACTAATTATTTGACACCTAAATTATTGTGGATGGATTTCTCACTGGCAAAATTTGAGAGGACAAAATGTAAATCCTTAAAAGTAAAGGTATTTATCTAATATGCACCTAATACTCCATTTTTACCATTGCCTTCCTTTTCAAGTATACAAATATCAATTTTATTTTATGATTTTCCAATGCATGCCTAGCCATCCATCTTTGTGAACATATAAAAATAAGCATCTCTCTCTGCTAAATTTATTTTAGACATTTTGTTGAAAAATAATGAACAAATTATAAATAAACTTAGAGTACCATAGAAGTTAAACTCAAGAAAAATGATTTATAATTATTCAGAAAGTAGCTCTATTAAAAATAAATAGATATGTATTCAAGACTTATACTATCTATGCTAAAATAGTTTTAAAAGGGAAGTGTTTTTTCTTGCAAAATAATGAGATAAACTACCCATACAGAGGCCACCTGCATAACCAAAAAAAACTATTGAAAAAAACCGTCAGACAAGATTTAAAAATAATACACACACACAAGGAAAATAAATTATAAGGATCTAAAAAATATGTTTCAGATAATTGAAATATAGGAAAAATCACCACACTTGAATCTCGTTTAATGGGTTGGTTAGTTGCAGTGGTTAATGAGCTTGGGGAAACATGCAAAACAGTAAAGGGGATATAATTACAACCTTTTAACCACAAAATAATGGGTAGATAGAAACTAGATGTGATGGAAATCCAATCTTATTAAATAGTCAAATTTATTAGTAAAATCAAGTAATGTATATTTTATACTAATACCATTTTGAAGTTTCATATGAAGATAATTGTTCTCAAGTCCCCACTTGTCTAGCCAGCTAAAACACATATTCTACCATTGACTAGCTTGACTATAAACAAACATAACCCACTACATCACACAAAATATCATAACTCCTGAGATAATGCATACTTATATACCAAATCTATGTTAATAAGTTTTATCAACCATCTACCAGTGTCCTAGGAAAAATCAACCTTTGTTGGTCAAGAGGAATCCCTTTAGTAGCTTTATGATGGGTTAGCTACAACAAATAAGAAAGGAAAAATGTCATCTTTTATACAAAAATTGAACCTTGTGTTATGCGAAAGAAAGGTGGGAGCCTCAGTTAAAATACATTAGTTGGTTGCATTTTAATACAACTCAAAACATATTAACTATGTGGCTTGACATAAATCATTTGTAATTTATTATCGAAGTTTCTATTTTATGACATTAACATCATTTCTTTATGAAATACCATATATTTATTTAAGTAAATTTATATTTAAAAAGAATTGTATAATACAATATATAATATATTTTAATGATACAATATTTAGATATATATAATATATTAAAATATACTATAACATATATTACAATATATTTAAATATATTAAAATATAATGTAATATATAATATACTATGATATATAGTGTAATGTGTACTATATTATATAACATAACATATTAAAATACGTATTAAAAGATAATACAATAAATAATATATTAAAATATATATTATGTATTTGAATATAATATTAAAATATATGTCACATAATAAAATATACATTTAAATATATAATATTTATATACAAAATATACTAAAATATATATTATATAATCTAATATACTATTAAAATATCTATTAGATAATATAATACTTATACATTAAAATTTAATATTAAAATATCTACATACATATATAAACATAACCTTCTTGAAAAATATCTATTTCATAATAATTTAATCATTAACATTAAATTTTAATTATTTAATATACAATATTTATTTATATTATATGTAATAATTTTATATATAATGGTTTTAGATCATTTTAAAATGTATAATTTAAAACATGTTACCTTTCTAAAAGCTTATTTATTAAAGATTTGTTAGCACATGATGTCATTTACATCAGCGACTAGTTAGGAGTTTCATCGACTATGTTATTATTGTTGTTTTAGCAAATTTCCCATCATCAATGAAGGATTTTGCTTTTCAAGGGACATCCTCCATAGGGATAAATATTATGAGATGTTAAGCCCCTAAACTTGCCATCCTCCTCAAAACCTTCAAACATATTGGCAAGATGATTATTACTAGTATTATTGTTACTACTAATCCCTTCGATGACCATGAAAGGTGGATGATCCTCCATGTTGCAAAACTAGTATTTCTGAAGTAGCGAAGCATAAGATGGTGCTAATTGAGCCATAGTTTTGGCACTTAAAATGCTTCTCCCATGATTTGAATGAGTGACCTGCTGCAAACCAAACATATTTATATTAGATGAACATGCAGAGAACTATTTAGTTGATGATGATGATGATGATGATGATGATGATGATGATGATGATGATGATGATGATGATGATGATGATGATGATGATGATGATGATGATGCCTAAGAAAAGAATATGCCCCAAGCAACATTTCATATCCATACAATGATATATGCACCATATGATTATTTATAGATCCATCCATCTCTACCATTACCATGTCTTCCTATAATCACTTCTTCTACTCCTACAATCTCAACCTTTCTAACCAATCAAGAATGATGAAATTAGTGTTGAATCAGTCCACAAAAAATCAACAAATATTATATAAACTAATTAAAAATTTTAAGATCATTACTATTCATACAATATATATATATTATTTAAGATAATATTTAGATATATTTGATATATTATCTATTTATATATACTAGATATAATTGTAAAACAAAAATATACAATTCCTCCGGCTATCTTTGCACCTTTGGGGCAATTGCTAATAACATTGAATACCATCAAAAGTCATATCATGTTTACAATTATATTGTTAGTGTCATGTTTTGGGATTTCTTCATTAACAACTTTTTATGATAAAAATGTTGAGTGTGTAGTTAATCACAAGAATCAGGATTTCATGGTGGCCAAACATTCTTATTACAAGGTACTAATATCCCTAACAAGCTTTTATTGATAACTACTTTAATTAACTTTTTAATAAATTTATGTGTGAATAAGTTTCATCATCTTAAGATTGAAGGTGGTGTTTCCATATAGTTATCAAATTTGAAAAGTTGGTTTTAATTTTAAGTTGAAGGTATTTAATCATGCAACTTCTTTATAATGAAAAGTTATGAAAAAAAAATTATAATAATTTTTTTAAAGCAGTTATATTTTAATTGATAAAATTAAAATAAGGAAATATTTAATTAAAAAAATATTTAGAAACAAATAAAGTTATCTTTCTTTTTCTTATAAATTTTTTTTTAAGACATTTTTTTAAATTTACAATATAATTAGTTACAAAATAATTGCCAACCCATTTAAGAAAGGGTTTGATAGTTTTAAAAACTTTTGAAATATTTTTGAGGGAACAATATTTTAGGTATTACAATTAAATAATTTAAATATTAAAAATTATAAAATTATATTGAATTTTTTAAACTACTAGTAACTCCTCAAATCTAATTTGTGGGGGCTAATACTATCATACCTATAAACATTGTAAATATATTATATTTTAAAGTTTCTATGACCTTTCTAATATTTCAACTACAAAAATATAAAATAAATTCTTACATATATAATCACTATTTTACCAATTAAAATCACACATCTAACTTATGTTATGTTGAGAAAAATTGATACCAAATCAATCAAACAAAAATATAAAATTTTAGTAAAGAATAACATTCAAAATACTTTCACTCGTCTTACATTAACTTTAATACAAGTAATGCATATCCGAAAACAAAAACTATGATTGTAAAGTTATCACTACAATTTATATGAACTTAAATACTACTTGAGTGTAGCACCTAGAATTATTAAAAATATAAAAGTATACAATAAACTACATCAAAAAAAATACAAATGTTATTTAACATAGTGATGCTAAAATCTATGAAATTGAATGTCAATTAAATAAATAATTTTTTCTTAAAGTAAATATAGAGGAAGAGAAGAAAGTTAGTAAGATAAAAGAAAGATGTCTTTATTTAGGTTACCTCTAAATAAAAATAAAATTATGGGCCAATATTTGTTATGGAGAATGATGGAAATTTTTAATTGTAAATTTTCACATTCACATTGATAATTGTGATATTTAATTATTATGAGTACACACATTAATCAATGAATTTGTTGATAGCTGTAAAATTAAAATATTATGGATATCCAAAATAACTATTATTATTTTAAGCTTCTAAATCTTTCCAAATAATTTTACCTTCAAACAACTTTCAATTTAGATTGAGGAAATCATAATCAATAAAGAGTAAACTATGATGTCTTTCTAATTAACCTTACACTAGGGAGTGCCTTCTGATAATTTTTCATCCCTCATTACCTTAAATTGCTCGAAGCACCCATTTAGCACATAGAATAATACTTTGTATGTGGATATCAATAATTCTCATACCTCTTTTGTCTTGAGGAAAGCAAAAAATACACTAAACAAGCATGTGATAATCTCCAATTGTCTTAACATTAGACCAAAAAAACATTCCTAACAAATTTTACTAATTTATCATAAGAAATTTTGAATGAATCCCGTCATAAATAATAGTAAACATGTGTCACTGCCAAGATCTTGGTACAAACATGAAATTTACCTATTGAATAGAAGGGTTTAGATATATAATAAGTAACTTTGTTTTTGCTCAGTTAAAAACATGTTTCTACAATTCAAAACGAGCAATATCAAAGGCAACGGAATAGCAAAGAATTTCAATATATCTTATTTATATATCCATTTTCAGATGAACTCTTATAACCACTGAAAAATTGACATCATACAATGTCAATGACACTAAGTTTTGGTCCATTGTAAATTTGAACCCAAGGACTTGAAAAATATGTCGAAACGGTCAAGAGTTTATTTGAATTAAGTTTGTTTCTTAGAAAAGTGAGAAATGTGTCATCATAAAAAAGTGTCTGTAAATGAGATTATATGTTTGAATAGAAAGGTCAACATATATTCTTCAAATGACAGCTATCTTGTGATTTTCTACCCCAATATCCTTTGAGTTTTAACAAGTGTCTAAACATCTATCTAAATGTAACATACCCATTCAATTTATATTTATTATTTAATATGATAAATATAATTTTATACCATAAAACATATAGTGTTATAAAAAATTAAAAATTGTTATATTGTAAATGTTTTCAATTTTTTAATATTATAAATAAAGTATATTATTAATATATTAATAATTATATTATATTATATTTATAGTTTTGATATATAATAACTAATAATTTAATATTTAATTTTTATTATTAAATATTTCATATTTTTGTTATATGATATATAAATATTATTATAAAATGTTATATGATGATGATGATGATGATGATGATGATGATGATGATGATGATGATGATGAAATTTTCTGTTTTGGTAATGTATGGTTTTGTAAAGTGAAAGAGTGTAAATGAGTAGTCATTTTTGTAAAGCATAGTATTGTAAATTGAAAGAGTGTAAATTGGTAGTGATCATATCTCACTCGAAACTCATGACAATCGATTCCATCTTACTTTTTGTGTAAATAATGATAAGTAAAAATAAAAAATATTTTTAGTGGAGATGATAGTATAGAATGAAATTGTGTAGCGTTATTAACTACTATGGTGAGTGAAGTAGTTGGATTTGAAATTATTAAAGAACTATATGACACTGATTCATATTTTGACAAGATAATTGAAAAGCGCAAAAATCCATTAACATGTGAGACAGAGACTATTCATAATGAATACCTTATATAAGAAGGTTATCTCTCCAAAAAGAAAATAATTATGCAATCCAGTTGGGTCTCCGCAAAACTAACGAGATCTTTACCGTCCACAGAGGGCGACGAAGAGACCTTCCCACGCTTGGTTGGCCTGTTTTCGTTATTTCATGCACCAACAGGCTCGCAGAGCATAAGCCAGAAAGGTTAACACGTGCACAGACCTCGAGGCAATAGTATGTTTCTAGTTCTGTGTAAGCAAACTTTTTACAAATTTTAGGTTACGATTTTATTTTCTGATGCTTCTAATTTTATTTATTGTCAGAACTAACAAATATGTGTACGATTTTATTATCTCATACTTCTAATTTCATGTCTTGCTTTCTTTTCGAGTGGCATCGTCTAGATTTCTGACAACTGCACACATTTTGGCATAAATCCTGTGGTAAGGGTTTAGTCCGCACAATATTTTTTTCCGCTTAAATTCGGTAATATGTGATTTCTTTTACCGAGTATAATGTTTGAACGTAGCTTCCAAACCGAATGGGAGCTTGCCTGGGAGGAGCTCAGTTGATACTATGCTTTATGTATTATAAGAGTACAGACAGGCACTGGGAAGGGCATATGTATTACTAGGTTACTTTGAAAAAATGGGAATGGCTGTTGAGATGAAAAAGAATGGCTGTTGAGAATGGGAGCTTGCCTGGGAGGAGCTCAGTTGATACTATGCTCCATGTATTATAAGAGTACAGACAGGTTATTATGGAAAAAAAGGCTGTTGAGATGGAAAAGACAGGCACTGGAGTCAATCCAAATGGCATCCCCCGTCCTCTGGGATATGGACATGATGCAGCCTAAATTTTTGGATAATCCGTCTTTGTGTGTTGTGAATTGTGAATCCTTTAGGTTAAATGGATTTAAAGATTTCTGATCAATTTTATTAATTTTTCTAAACATATTGTTTTCCTCCTTTATATCAATTTATTCCAAGGATGTGGCTTACATGGCTTTTAAATTTCACAATGCCAATACTACGGTTTCTCCATGCATGACCTTTGTGCATTTTATGGTGGAAATAAAGGATATGATACGAATTATGTCTAGCATGTTGACACGAATTCTAAGATATTTCTAGATCTTACATTAATTGAGAGACTTTTGCAAGATACTCACTATAGAAGGTAAAGTTCTACCTTATTCCGGTAATTCCTGGTCATAAGGGGATAAAGATTCCTAACCAGTTTTCGAACCTTAATCTTGCAGCGGTTTACCTAACTCAAATTAGATATGATTAACAAAGAATTTTAACGTCTTAACGACTAATTTTATTTTGTAAATTATATTTATTAATAAAGAATTTCATCTTTTAATGATTAATTTTATTTTATAATTAATCAATTTTATTTTATAAATAAGTAGTATTAAATATTATTTAGTATCATGGCAGAATTGTTTTACAAATTGTTTCCTTGATTTTATGTTACCAAAGTTTATGACTATCAACTATGGTAAAAGAAGACGGTTATATTAGGTTTTAAGATTATAATAAATAGGATAAATGTGTTAAGAGATTAATATATTAATTTAATATAAATATTTTTTTAATGATAAATTTATGTTTTAATAGATTTATTGTATAATTAAAATTTTAGTAAATTATGTTTTAATTTATTTTTTTTTAAAAGGAGAATCAATTTATTAATTGTTAGTTAAATTTGTAGGTCCATCATAAATATTATAGAACATATTAAATGATCAAATTATATTTTAAATCTTTTGCATCGCTTACTCTTAATATTTTTATATTGTTTTATTATACATATTAATTATTATTTTTATGGCATAGTTCATATGATCACTATGTTCCCAATTTTCAATATTAATGTTTTTTTCTATTTATTATTAATTTTAGTGTGATATTTACTATTGTATTAAGTTTATATTGCAAATTTACATACAAATTTAACTTTAAAAATTTTGCAATTCAAAACTAATGACTACATGTTATGTGACGATGAGAACTAGCTACTATACAATCCTTCTTTTTTTTAAACAATACTTATTATATTACTAGGATGACTCAAACTTTAATAATATAACAGTTTAACGAAATCATAAAACCAATATTATTATATTATAAAAATAATAAAGTAAAAGAAATGCATATGACACATAAAAGTATATTACAATATAAATGAAATTTTATTAAAGAAAATAATACATAAAAAAGGTAGCCGTTTCCTACAAGATTTTTATATTAATTTTTTATTTTAAAACATTTAATTGAAATTTTCTTTTGAAAGTGTTTTTATTGAAGTGAAACTTTCAAAGATTTGTCTCATATATATCTCTGAAAAATTAAAGTTTTTATGGTTTACCCGGCAGTGACACGTGTATACAGGCCGTACCCGTAATTTTTATTTTTTTAAATGGTTTTCCGTTCAAGATAGGGAAGATGAATGGTATAAGTGTAGGGTGCAAGCTGAAAACCCACAGAAGGAAGCAATTGGGGGCAGAAAAGGCAATTGGGGCTTATAAGAAACCGTTTGTTGCTCCATCCCACACCTAGGGCATCGTCATCTCTGATTATCCAATCTGATTGCTACTCTCTAAACATATCAGAAATAGATTAGATGACACATTACACTTTTGACTGAAAAAAAACCAAGATGAAATAAATACTATATATGAGGATCTACTGGATGCACTGAAACTGTTTGATAAAGTGCTACAAAGAAATGCCATTTTTTGGTCCGCATTTCTTAATATTGAAATTTCAGACTTTGCTTGCAATGTGTATGACAAAATGTCTATTCAAATTTTATAATTTTAAAATATATATAATATTGAAATATTATATAGAAATACAGTATAATATAAGAAAATAAAACATTAAAATATATATTAAATCAAATAATATAATATTAAAATATAATTTAATATATCGTATATTAATTAAATTAACATTTGAAAAATATATTTTTTTTAATTAATATTTTAAAATTAATAGAAAATCTTTGAATAAATTATATGTATTTCAATAATAATTTTTTAATATTTTATTATATATAATATTAATATATAAAATAGTTATTTATATAATTTGTAAGGTGAAAATATATTTAATTTATTTATTTTAATTGTTAAGGTTGGATGAGGATGTCGTAAACACTCACTAGATTATAATAAGACTCCACATTTAATGAGTAGCTTGAATCTACATTATAATGTTATGTACGAACAAAACATTAAAATACTAAAATCTATCTTATAGCTTACATTCATCTATACTAAAAATAATTAAAATAATATGAAAACAATATAAATATACTATAATATATAATCTAAAATTAATATAATATAATATATCATAATATAAAATATATTAGTATAAAATATATTTTAATGTAAAATATAATATCATATCAAATTATAATATAATATAATTTATATAACATAAAATAATATAATCTATAAATATACATTATATAATAAAATATATATCATACAAAATAAGACAATATATATAATATGAAAAATATAATATATTATATATTAATTGATTTTATTTTTAACTATTCATGTTATATGTAGGAGAAATGTTAAATAAAAGGTTGGAGACTACGTTCAAACTTAAAAATACTTTCAATGTTTCAAGTCTTTAACAAGACCCATCATCAAGGGGAAGAGATTAGTGATTTTCTGTTTGTTTTTTGATTGGATGTTTGTTATTGTGAAGACTCAACGAAGACAATATGATAGTAATTTGATTGTGATAAAGTTCCATCTCAAATGTGTAATTCAAATCAACACTCAAATGTTAATGATATAGAGACAAGACATTGAGGTTCCAAAGTTGATGTTATTACTTATGTTCGTATATGTTATTGATATATTAATAGAGAAAGAAATCAAAATGACCTTGACAGTGATGATGAGGGGCAACAATAAGGTATGTCATGTCTTATCATACAAACATATATTGTTTATCTATTTACAATACCAATATATTTCTTAATAATTGTTTTTCTTTTAAATTTCGTAATTTAATTGATAAATGTTTTCTTTTCATTTATAAAATATTTTAAGTGTACCATATTCTCTATTAAACCCTAATCCCTTTTATATTAATAATTATTATTATTTTATTATTAGCACATATATAAATATAAATATTATAATATTTGCATTTTATATTATAATAAATTATGATGTATTAATATATATATATATATATATATATATATATCATTTTTTAAGTTATAATTTAATATGCATTAAAATAAATTAACTGCCGACGGTAATAAAGTTGGGTAATTTAACTGACTAACAAGCCAAAGCATCAAACTATTATTATTTTATTTGTACCGTATGCATTGTAACATGTTATAAAATAATCAATCTTAAGTTAGCACAAGTGATACCATGTAAATGTGCACCACATCCCACAAAAGGAAGAAAAAGGCACTTTTAATGATTAGAAAATGTCTTTTAAGGTGCAAAATACATTTTTTTAAATGTGATTTTTATTTTTTCGATTTTGAAATATGCGTCAATAAAACCTATCATACGGAGGACATATGAAAAGAGTTTATGTCGATTATATTGTCATAAGAAAAACATAAGGAAAAACTGGGCCACCTATAATGAAGATTTAAAACATGTTTTTTTTTTCTAAAAAATAAATCTATTATAATATTTAACTTTGTGATGATTGTTTTGTTAAATTGAAATATATGTCAATAAATTATAAGTAAATCTTATTAAAATTTATAATATATATTTTTGAAATTAAATTATAGAGGGTATATTTATTTATCGTTTTCTATTATAAGTAGTATATGAATTTTTTAAAATTAAAATTAACGTTTAATTTTATTATTATAAGATGTTTGAAATTTTTTTATTAAATTAATAATTTTTTAAAATATTAAAAATAAATAATAATATGAAAATAATATTTAAATTTTTTATTAAATAAATATTGAAGTTTATTTCCTACTTATATGTTATTTAGTTTGGTTTCATCACCTTATAAATAATTTAGAGTTTTTCAATATTAATAATGTTCTAGTATAATAAATATAGTTTGTAAAACTTAAATTTAAAAAATTATGTTCTCAAGATATTGAGAGCTTATTTAACTTTTAACTTCCATAATTAATAATTTTATGATGGGAAATGTTAATTTATGAAAATATATTGTAACACTCTTTTTCTTAAATTTAATATAATTTTTAAAAGAAACAATTGTATTTCTCTATATAATAGCACTACATTTATGATCATATAACCACCATCAAATTTAATGCTTATCATTACATGATTGTCCTTGTCATGCACCTAGGCTTCATATTTAATTAAGAGAATTGCAGCATTAAAAAAATTATCATAAAAATTTAATGAGTTATCATAACAAGAAAACTAAAGTCATAATATTGTTAGTTCACATATAATATATTTAGGAAATACAAAACTTATTTGTGTTATTTTCATGATAAAAATGAAAACAATTATTATTTGGAGACAAATATTTTTAAAATGAATACATAAATATTATAAATGATTTTTGAAATATATTTTTAAATATTTATGTATATTTATCTATGTATCGATATTTATATGTTAAAATTAATTTATATTAAATTATTATAATAATTTTAAAAATTTAATATATATATATATATATATATATATATATATATATATATATATATATATATAATTAATTATATAATTTTTTATAATCATCATTTTATTTTTTTATGTTACTGTCATAATTGTTCAAAAAATTCTACCACCTTAAAATTAAAATATATTACCTTAAACCACCTCCTTAATTAAATGGACCCTTTCACCCTTTTACATATTTCTTATTTGTAAGTTTTAAAAGTCAGCTATGCATTTGTATATTACCAAAGTTCAATGTATGTCAACAATAAGCAATACCAACTATAATCTAATCCTACCCGAATATTGTTTTTAAATTATTATTGAAAGGTTTTACTCGAATTGTTTAACTTTATAGATATCTTTATTATTTTAAAGGGTCTTTAAAAATTAGGAGCACACATTGACTGAAGATTAATACTATATACCAGACCCCAAAAAAAGCCAAGAGTAAAAGTACGTTGATTTAAGGCAAAAAGAAGTAGATTAGAATAAGATGAACAAGGTTCGCAAATGATAGATTTTATATTATAATAATAGTTAAATTATTATGTGTGTTAAGAATTTAGCATTAAATTTTAATAGAATATGAATAAATCAAATAGAATTATATTTTCATTTTAAAATTAACATATGTTTAAAATGTATATGAACAAATGAAACATAATTAAATTTTAATTTTAAAAGTAATAAGCTTTCAATTATTTGATTTATTGAGGATCTACTAAGATGGTATAATTTATAATGATAATAAAAAATGGTTGATGTTTATATAATGTTTTGTTATGTTAATTTTTATTTGAAATTTGATTATTATATTATAGTTTTTATTTTATTTTTTTAATTTGAAGAAGGCAATAGAAAAATCATGATATTTTTCAATACATAAAGGAGCTTAAAATTCATTTTTTGTTTTTACAAAAAAAATTTACAAATCGAATATAATAGTACAACTAAATTAAAACCAGCTACTACCATTCAATAATAAATTTATGGAAAAATAATAATCATTAATCAATATAATATATAAAAAATCTAAAATAATTATATTAAAATTAATATCTTTTAACTCTTTTTCAAATAAATATATTTAAAATATTAATAATTAACTTATATATTTATAACTTCCAATACAAAAATGATAACAATTTATAAACAAATGAAAACTAATAATATAAAAAAATGTTAGAGCTGAATGACAACATACCCCTTCATCCATTAACTCTATTCTAAAACACTAAATGGATGTTACTTTCAACACGTCTAAGATCTCTTTGCTCTGTTTATTTATTTTTAAATTAAAATTTAATATACTGTCCACCTTTTATTGCAAGCATTTTTATAGATATGATGACGCGTTCCAAGTAAGAAAAATCAATATATGTTTCTTTCATGGATAACAAACCCTTTCTTTAATAATATTGAATACCATCAAAAGTCTTATCATCTTTATAATTGTATAGTTAAGATCGTCTTTTGGATTTTCTTTTGTTAACAACTTTTTCAGATAAAAACATTGAGCGTGGAGTTAATCACAGGGATTCAGATTTCGTGGTGGTCAAACATTCTTAATGCGTTTATTTTTAAATAATATCGGACCTGCAAACTACTAATATACCTGACAAGCTTTTAACTACTTTAATTAACTTTTTAATAAATTTATGTATGAATAAGTTTCATAATGTTAAGATTGAAGGTGGTGTTTCCATATAGTTATCGAATTTGAAAAGTTGGTTTTAATTTTAAGATGAAGGTATTTAATCATGCAACTTTTTTACAATAAAAAGTTGTAAAAAAAGTTAAGAAATAGTTCAGTTGATAAAATTAAAATAAATATATATTTAATTAAAAAAATATATTTTAAATAAAATAAAATTATCATTTCTATTTTTATTAAATAATTTTCAAAATATTTTTTAATTTACAATATAATAATTAGTTACAAAATAATTTTCAAACCAATTAAGAAAGAGTTTGACGGTTTCAAAAATATTTTAAATGTTTTTAAGTGAACAATATTTTAGGTATTACAATTAAATAATTTAAATATTAAAAATTATAAAATTATATTGAATGTTTTAAACTATTAATAACTCCTCAAATCTAACTTGTGAGGGCTAATAGTATCATACCTATAAGCACTGCCAACATATTATATTTTATAGTTTCTATGACCTTAATATTTCAACTATAAAAATATAAAATAAATCCTTATATATATAAACATTATTTTACCAAGCAATATAAACATTATTTTACCAAGCAAAATCAAACATCTAACATAACATTGTAAAAAAGTTGGTACCAAATCAACGAAACAAAACCACAAAATTTTAGTAAAGGATAATGTCCAAAATACCTCCAATAAAATTATCTCTACAATTTATATGAATGTAGCACCTACAATTATTAAAAATATAAAAGTGTACAATAAACTACATCAAAAAAATATATAAATGATATTTAACCCAATGCTGCTAAAATCTATGAACTTGAATGTTAATGAAATAAATATTTTTTTCTTATTGTAATAGAGGAAGAGAAGAAAGTTAGTAAGATAAAAAAAGATGTCCTTATTTAGGTTAGCTCTAAAGAAAAATAAAGTTATGAGATAATATTTTTTATAAAGAATGATGACAATTTTTAATAGTAAATTTTCACATTCACATTGATTATTGTGAAATTTAATTATTATGAGTACACATATTAACTAATGAATTTGTTGATAGTTGTAAAATTAAAATATTATGGACATCCAAAATAACTAATGATATTTTAGGCTTCTAAATATTTCCAAATGATTTTATCTTTAAAACAACTTTCAATTTTGACTCGAGAAATTGTAATCAATAAAGAGTTAAATATGATGTCTTTCGAACTAGCCTTACACAAGGGAGTACCTTAGGATAATTTTCCAGACCTCATTGCCTTAAATTGCTTGAATCACCCATTTAGCACATAGAGAAATACTTCATTTGTGGATATTAGTAATACGCATACTTCCTTTGTCTTAAGGAAGGCAACAAATACACTAAGCAACCATGTGATAACCTCCAATTGTCTTAACATTAGACCCAAAAAAATACCTAAGAAATTTTACTAATTTATCATAAGAAATTTTGGATGGATCCCATAAAAAATAATAGTAAACATGTGTCACTGCTAATATCTATGTACAAACATGAAATTTACCTGCTAAAGAGAAGGGTTTAGATATATAATAAGTAACTTTGTTTCCGCTCAGTCAAACACATGTTTCCACAAATCAAAAGGAGCAATATCAAAGGCAAGGGAGCACCAAGGAATTTGAATATATCTCATTTATTTATCAATTTCCAACCAAACTCCTATAGCCACTCAATAATTGGCATCATATTATGTCAATCGTACTAGGTTTTGGCCCATTGCAAACTAGAAACTGAGGACTTGAAAAATATATCAAGACGATCAAGAGTTTATTTATGTTAAGTTTGTTCCTTAGAAAAGTTAGAAAGGTATCATCATTAAAAGTGTCTGTAAATGAGCTTATATGTTTAAATAGGAAGGTGAATGCCCATGTTACACCCCAATTTTATTCTATGAGCAAGAATATATCCAAACAACTTGGTTGCAAAACATATAAGGCCAGAGTTAAAGGATAACCTTGGTCGATGGAGTGAAAAACCCAAAGCTATCATAATTATGCCCATTAATAGTGAGCAAGCTGAAGCTTCCAAAAACAAATTTTGCACTATCAAAATAAAGAAACATGTTGATTCCTAAAACTCTTTCTTTAGTTTAGGTAACCTATATGGGAAGCTTTACAAACATGGGACTGAATTGAAGTCTATAAAGCAACCTCTAAGATTTTAGAAGTTGACTCTTCAATTGATCTAGGGGTTAAAAAGGATAAGAGAGAAATATAGATAACACTGAAATAAAACTAAGGAGATACACTGAGAGATTTACAATGTTAACCTACAATTGCGTAAAAAAAGATTGAGTCCTTAAACACTACAGACCATAAAGGAGCATAAATCATGAATCAAAGTCTATAATGCAAGAAACGATTAATAATATAGAAGCTGAAGAAAGGGAATAACAAGCAGAGATAACTTTTCACTCAAATTGACACAAAACACTACATCTTCTTCATTGTTAGATGGAGATTAAAATATACAAGGACTCAAGGGCACAATATAAAATGTCCAATCACACCTATGAGGGGCACCTACTAAGGTCATAGCATGAGAAATTGCTAGCTACTGCTACTCCTATTCTATTACAAATGGTTGTTTACAAAATAGCAAAAGTACAAAGTAAATGATAACACTCTTTCCAAGAGGGTGATCCCAAAATATATAGGTAAAGTGGCTTCTTGTGGGAGCAACACTTGGAAATCCTAACACTCTTGCCAATGATGGTGTTATTACAACTAAATGAAAGACTCAGGTTTATGAGTTCAGTTATCCTTCAAATCCTAGATATGACACAATCACTCTGTCTTGTTATGACCATGACACTCAAGAGGAGCATAGTAATGCCACAAGTTCATCTATGGATCCACATCTGATATGTCGTATGAAGATCCATTTACCTTAGGTAATGGCATAACTCCTAGCTTTGATAAGAAAACTTTACCTTTGGCAAACGTCATGGTGCCTCATGAAAAAGCTCACCTCCTTCTTTTTATAACTACACAATGGGTCAAGTTCATTTCTTCATCAACCAATGGTGTTGTTTAAAGGCCTATCAAAAATAAACTACTCTCGGATAAACACTATGATGCCACATGTCTAGCAGATGTTTCCCTGAGGAAGTTGGGCACCTCTTTGTAAAAATGAGTGTGAAGGTGCCATGTGGAGAAACCATGATTCCCTTGATAACTTCTTGGTGGGTCCTAACTAACACCCCATTAGCCAATGGTGCTTCTCAGAGTTATGACCAAAAGGAAATAACCACAAATGAGTGTTTGGTCACCATGTGTCTAGATGATACTACTCTGAGATGAAACAAGGATTTCTTTGTGCTGAAGAAGCATCCAAATGCCACATGTCAGAAGCATAAGGAGGAAAACACTTAGGGAAATATATAAAAGGGGGATCAAGAAAAGGAAAATAACACAAGGTAAATGCTAGATACACCAAGCAAGCTTGAGACTGAATGCAAGCTACTCAAAATAATCAAAAGGGTGGACTCTAATCCATATTTCTTGGTGAATGATAGGGGTATCCAATTGTAAATGAGAGAACCCAAAAATATAGTACAAAAACTAGTTGAGGCAAAATTTTCAAAATAGGAGGAAGTTCTATGAACTTACAACTTTTGAAGAGCTACCTATAAGGGTACCAACTCTTCCTCTTTGGGTTGGGCCTTCTTATTGAAATCACCAAAAGATCTATCTAGATCGATAATCTCTTTGAAGGAGATGTTCCCCTAACCCTACACTACTACTAGCATATAAAATTTTAGCTGGATGAGTGACTGTAATTTTTTTCCACTTTGAACACACCAGGTAATTGATCGAGAGACACAAACATGGTCTAGTCATTTTGTTTTTTCTCTTGCAATACTTTGAGGTGGTCCTCTAGTAGGACACTATTGTTTATCAAGAAAGGGGAGGGGAGTCCAAATTTGACTTGTTATTCAATGTGTCCATGTCCATCTTAGGCCACTTTTTCTAAGGCATTAAGGAATGCCTTACACTTGGTAGTTGCTTTATTGTAGCCTAGAAATTCATTAACCTTTGTCATTGCTTGCCTTCGATTGGCCACCCCCACTACCTTTAGTGTTTCATATGAAGTGTTGTAAAGCTTTTGGATGACAAGATGTGCATCTTGTACCTTGGGGTTCATGAAGGTAATGACCTGATTGATAGATGCACTTACCTAAGAGCTCAATTTTTGTGAATCTATGATGTAGGTGAGGGTTGGCTTTAGGTTTGTGATTACTCCTTTGATCCTCTCCTAGTAAAATAGGTATAGTTGTTGAATCATTGGGAGGATCTATGTGGTCTAGGAGAAAACAATGAGTTCATTCTTCATCTTCATGATTTCCTAGTCCTTGACCAAGGACACCTGTTGTGCCTTCTTCTACAATTATTAAAAATCCCAATTAGAATTTGAGAGGTTTTGTTAGATATGAGATATTTTAGTCTCTTTATCCTACAACTTGGTTTTTGTGGTTGCCCTTAGATTGGATTTTTCCTAGAATATTTCATTAGAGACATGGCTCTGAATGTCAGACCTCATTTATTAAGCTCTGCATATTTTGTTTTTGCCTCAGTGTTGAGGTGATCGATTGTAGCCTTCACCTTGGTGAGTTCTAGCTTGGTCTTCTCTAGTTGTTGGGTTACTTTGATGTAGTTTGTAGTCATAATTTTTTATGTTTCCTCCATCAAATTGACCTTGTCAATGGGTCTAGCCTTGCTGATATTGTGGTTGACAACTTGTATTGCATAGTCCCCTAGCTGCATCTAATATTGGGGCTTGACTACTTGAGGGGCCATGTGTAAAATCATGAGGGATTATTGGTAGGGTCAAATAATGACCATATATAAGTAACTACTTGGGACTTATCCCATTTCCCCATGTTCTTCTCTATCCAGGCCTTTGAGGCCCTTCTTCTTACATCCATCTACTGATGGTATTGCTCTAGTGACTAGATTTTTCCCCTTCAAAAGGGTAGTGCTTAAGATATCTTGAATGGAATGGTTATTTATTATTGTGAATTAGTAGATGTTATTCCTCCAAATGTGAGTGGATGAAGGGTGAGGTTGAAAGGAGAGAAAGGCAGGAGTCCATAGAGTGGGGTGGAGGGCAATTGTGCCAAGATGGAAGATGACATGGATGATGAAGGTGGAGGAGTTAGTAAAGGCATGAAGGAAGAGATAGTGATTATGGAGGAATGTTATGTGAGCTCGATGGAGGATTGGTAGATAAAGAAGAGAGTGGGACTAGGGAAGAAATTGTCTAGGTAATGGAGAGTGTCACAACTTGAGGTGAAACTATGGATGGAGACATGGGGGCAAAGAAAGAGGCTGAGGTAGAAAGAATGGGCTATGAGAAATGTATCTTATTTTATGGGGGCTCTGATAGAGGGCTAGATTTTTATGCCTTGAATTGCTTCTGTTGTTATGTTCTAATTGCAAGGTGCTTTGAAGAGATTTGTTGTTGTTTTGAACCTATGGGGTATGGGAAAAAAGGAGGTGGCCAGGTTGACAGATTCAAGACCTCCACAATTTCCACTTCTTTTTTTAGGGGTATGTCCCCCACCTCTTTTCCATGGGTATCTTCTTCTACCTCTTTTTCTTTTTCCTCTTCTTCTTCTTCCTCGATAGAGAATCCTCCTTCTACTAGGTCCTTTTCCAGATGATTCTCATCCTAAATATTTTCAAAGGTTTCATCTTCTTCCTCATCCTCAAAGTTTGAGTATGGCTTACCGATATCTTGCCTATATTTTGTATAGGTGGTTATTTTCTCCTTTCTTCAATCCCTTTGGGTGAGTTGTGCCCTCAATCACTTTGTCAACATTTTGGAGGGGTTGAACATCCAAACCACATCATAGAAAGACTCCCATGGCTTGTGGGTGTCCAATGAGATCTAAGATAGCTCTACCTAATACTCAAAGTTATCCTTTCTAGGTGACTTCATCTCCTCAAGGGATGGCCAGGCTTGGTGATTGGCCACACTAACAGTTTGTAAGGAGGCTATGAAACCAATCAAGTCATAGTTCTACCTATCATCGATCAAGTTGAGGCCAAGCTTCACAAGTTTAGATGTGATCAATCAATCCAATAACCTTTTCACCATTATGATGCCTCTTTTTATGAAAGAGACATCATATAGACCCTTATTTTTCTTTCCTTCTTCATAGATGGAGTCCAACACATCAAGTTGGTAAGCAACTTCCAAGGTCAAAGTTCTATCTTCCAGTAGGCATGAGAGTGGGAATGGTTAACCCTTGAACCCATGGGCTTGGATGAAGGTGAAATGGCTTCCAAATAACTACTCAATTAGAACCCTACTCTTGGTGAGCCATGATCATTGCACATCCATCATCTTGTCTGTTGGTTGAATATTTTGTCGATCAACGTACTAATAAATAAAATAGGTCTGATCAGCCAAAGTAGGAAGATTAGTCATCCAAATGTGTATTTTTACCACATTAGAAAGACACTGATCTCTCCTCTCATCAAGGGGAGGTTCCCTGTAGGTATGCTATATATATATATATATAAACAAAAAATAATACGCATGGGTAGGACAAACCATCCATCTCTCTTTCTTTAGAGATGATGCACGCGGATCAAAGGAAAAACTCAGGGGAAATGACAGATAATACTCCTCTTCTTTCAAAAGTACTATTCAGCAAACCACAAGAATACTCCTGGCAATAACAACAAAATGTAGCAAAGGATGTAATAACTAGCAAATTGAGATGCAGCACAAAGTCTTCACCTAGATTACTCAAGAGTAAGATACGAAGGACAATGAGGGCACAAAGTCACCTCAAGGTCCTTTACGTAGAAATGAAAAGAACACACTAAAGGCAATTATGGGGCACAAAGTCTCTCCATAGTTGACTCTTTAAGACACCTTCTTGACTGTTGTCACTAATTTTGGTTGTTGAATTAAAGGAATAGAAGATATATTGAATAAAAAGACATAACAAAAATTTCCTCAATAACAAAGATATTACATCACAAAGTCTGAAAAACCACTTGCTTTCTTATTCTAATAACAAAATATGATCGGCAATCTGAGCTCAAAGTCTCAGTAATACCTTACAATTTGGGTAGAGTTTCATTCCAAATGTCAAAAAAGAGATGTTTTTACAATGAAAGAAAGTCCCTTATATAGCCACTTCAAGGACTCAGGAACAGTAATACGTCGTGATGCGTTGGGAACTGTTAGGAAGACAAGCTGGAACTTTGGGGAATTTTACCCTTTTGATCTTCTCAATGTAGATAAACAAGCCACGTAATTGAAAGATTAAAACTTTCAATGTCCACTTGGTGGTTTGATCTTGTCTTCATCGTTCCTCCTTTTCTGGTTGATTGAATCGGGCCTTGGATTCATTCGTTATTCTATCTTTTTTCGCTTTCAGCTAGTTTTGGTCTTGAATTTTGGGAACACATTCGAGTCTATAAATTCAAAGGATCAACGGCTATTTCACTGTCTTTAAAATTGACATTTACATGCCCATCAATGTGCTCTCAATGGCTAGTTCACTGTCCTAAATTTGACATCTTTGGGGGCATCACTTCTTGGTCTTCTTTTGGCTTTTGGCTTTGCCCTTACAAATTGGACTTTCCCTTTCAAGCCTTGAGAAATGACCTATGTCGAGTCGGAATAGCCTTTTACTTTGGCCACCAAGAGTCCCCCACAAGGGCACCTGCCCTTCAGGGTCCTTCAACAGCCCTTTGTCTTGGTAGTTCTTGCAGACAAATCCTTGGGCTTTCTCTCGTGAAAGTTCCTTGCGGACTATCCTTCAGGAAAATTCCTAGGTGTTTTATCCTATGGGTAATTTTCATAGACATTTGTCCTGTAGAAAATTCCCGTAGACAATTTGCCTGGGGAAAATTCTCGTGGACAAAAGTCCACGAAAATTTGTTCCAAGAAGTCTTTGACTGGTCTTCAGATCTTTTGAGCCCACAACCACTTAGAATTCTTTCATACTTTTTGTCCAAAGAAATTCCTTTAGACAAAAGCCCAAAAGAATTAAGTGTTAGCTAATTTTCAAATGCCTTAAACAAATTGGAAAGAATTACCTTTCGGCTTCCTTGAAAAATGACCCTTTTGAAGGGTGTTTTTATTGATTAAGTGTCCTCCGCAAGGGCACTTGTCCTTCGAGAAGTCTCTTTATTTTCTTGAACCACCCCTTTGAACTTTGGCGATGAAGCATTCTATTAAACCAAGATGGTTGAACCAAAAATGGTTCAAGCTGATGGTTCAATAAATGAAACAAGCCAATGAACTAAACATTGAACCAAACATTATGAACTTGACTTTGAACCAATAGTTGAACCATTTCATTGAACCAAACGATTGAACCAATCCATTGAACCAGTTTAATGGTTTAACGAAGCACGTTGAGCCCCTTTGAACCAAAGGCTGATGAACCATCCAATGAGCCAAGTGATTGAATCGAGTGAATGAACCTACTGTTGAACCTATTCATTGAACCAAAATGTTGAACCAAGTTTTGGTTTAATGGTTCAAACAAAGCTTTGAAAAAAATGTATTTGAACCTATTTTTGAACCTATAGACATTGAACTGTTCCTTTGGTTAAACCTACCATTGAACCTTGAACCTGTTGAACCTTTGAACCAAAGTGTTTCAATGGTTCAACGGTTCAATGATTCAAGCCGCCTTGATTTGGCCAAGTGTCCTTGAAGCTGATGAACCAATTGAAGTGATTGAACTTTGAACCTTGATGAAGTGCTTAACTCTTGCCAAAGATGTTGAACCTATTGAACCTTGAACCCATTGAACCTTTGAACCAAAGTGGTTCAATGGTTCAATGGTTCAAGTCTCTTTTTCCACGTAGATGCTTGCTGATGGAGATTTTTGATTGAACTGGGGTTCTGAACCAATCCTGGAAAATGACTAAGTGTTGAAAATCAATTCATTTGATTGAAACCACCTGTAGAAGCCTTTGAACCTATATAAATGAACCTGCCTATAGAATCTGTAGATACAAAGTCCATAGAAATCAACATGTAAAACTCATTGAACTTGACTAGCAAAGTCTATAGATTTTCTGAGAAGCTTGGAAAATGAGGAATCTAAATTTCTAGGATAAATTTTGGAAATGGAAGAGACAATTTTGGTTTGTAAGACCAAAATAGTTCAAATGTTGTCCTAGAAATGACTGCTACTTTTGGGGGACAACATTGTCTATGATGGCCTCCTGACTGAGGTCGATGAGGCCAGGGGATAATTTTTTTTGAGAACTCATAGTAGTCCTATGTGATTGATAGGACATGGGTTCATACTATGACTAGAGTCACCATGTTGGGGAAAATGCCCATCTCAAAGGAGTTGAGATTGAGATATGTGGAGAATAACTAGGAGTGTTGGAACAGGATGAGATGTAGGAGGTAAGAGGAATACCAAAAGGTACCCAACATTAAAAAGTTTGCCAGCTCATTCTTCATTGTTGTGATAATGGCATCTATAAAATCCATTTTGTATACTTCCCCCTTGTTCACTATAGTTAAGAGGAAGAGCACCCCTAACTAAGAATTGGTGATGTTGGAATCTGATTCCATCCCTAAGATGAAGGCCAACATGGATAAGGCATCCTTCAGGT
Source organism: Torreya grandis (assembly GCA_037957365.1). Taxonomy (NCBI): domain Eukaryota; kingdom Viridiplantae; phylum Streptophyta; class Pinopsida; order Cupressales; family Taxaceae; genus Torreya; species Torreya grandis. The sequence goes on from JARHVA010000451.1 coordinate 4,646,097, forward strand.
ACTTGATGGGGAAGCTCACCAAGGCGATGTGTAGAGGAGGCACCTCCATGTAGCCACTCTAAAGGAGGAAATTTATGGAGTATGTCTTATCATGGATGTAGGTATCCTAGACATATTAGATGATCTTTATGTTGTAGATGTCAACCTCTGGGTCACTTGAGATTTAGAGCATCTCCTTAATGACATCTTCACTAATTTTTACCCTCAAATGGGTATTACCCACAATTATGCCAGTGTTAGCATCATATCTTTCTATATAGAGGGTAATTATTTTTGGGCATGTATTAACATAGAGCACCATGAATTGGGATAGCATGTAGTCCCACATTCTACACTTGAATGAGTCATAGTTATTCCTTCAGACCTTCTCAATCATTCAGGCATGGGTGCCCTCCCTTAAGATCTTGGGGTTTTTGGCCATCTTGGAGTCATATATCTCATCTATAAAATTGCTGACCAATGCTTGATCTCTATAGTTCCCCTTACTATCCTTTTGATATTCATCACCTTCTCCTTTAATTGAGCAAGAACAGAGGCACAAGATTTGCTCACCGCATGTAGAGGGGGAACGTCTCCCTGGCTACTCGAGCTATGGTTTCTCTATTTTCTTGGATGCTTATCACATCCTAAAGAAGATGTTGAAGTATCCATCTCAATAATTCCTCTTCAAAATCACTCTTTGTTTATAAATAAGATACTGGGTTAACAAATTCTAATCATAAGGTCTCACAATTCTTGGCTCAACATTATTTACTCTTTATATTTTTCTCAATTACTCAATGCTCTCAAAAATATCAATGCATCTAAGTGTTTGGATAGATGAGGAAAGGGGTATTTATACACTGATGCTCTTAGGCATGATCACCATGGATAATTTTGAATTTAGGGTGCTCCATAAATGTTGAGGGTGATGCACATACTCGAGGAACAACTCATGAGATATTTGTAGTGATCCTCAAGGGGAATTATTAAATATGGAGCATCTAACATTGATGGTAGGAGAGGTGAGTAGATAATTGTATTTTAGAGAATGTTTTTAAAATTTTAGGATGGTTAGGGTGGGGACACATGGCAATGAGAGGAGCCACTTATGCCAATAACACTTATTTAAAAGAAATAATAAAGGAAAGGGAAACAAACTAAAGGCAACAAAAAATAAAAAGGGAAACACATGATCAAAAGAGGAAAATAACTAACTATGTACAAGGGGGAGGCAAGTTAGCTATTTAAAATGTTTCAAGTCGATTCCATTAACTAAGATATTCAATACATTACCTTCTTCGTCTTCTAGCTGAAAAGCATTTCCCTGTCTGTTACTGATGACACAAAATGTCCTCTCCATAAAGAATCAAATTTTTCATGTTGGTCTAGCTTTCTCTACTCTTTATATTTTGAGAACCAAATCCCTGGTTTTGAATCCTAGGTTTGATGTTTTCTTGTTGAATGATCATTTGACCCTTTTCTACTGACAGATTTTTGCATTGCTTGCCTAATCTCTTGCCTTTTAAAGTTTAAGTAGATCTATGTGCTGAACCTCCATCACCTTATTTTCTACAGTCTCAATAGATTTGAAAATTCATAAAGTAGGGATATTTGATGACACATGCATGACTACCTCCTTCATGTATATAAGTTCATACAGGGATGTTTTTAGGATCTATTTCAGAGTGATTAGATCTACCCATAGGGCTATTCTTATGTGAATATATCACTCCCTTTACTAGTTTCCACCCTTATTTTTGATCATCCTTATAAAATTCTTATTTATTGACTATGCCAACCCATTCCCCTGTGGGTAGTAATTAGATGAAGTCTTTAAGAAGATATTATTTTTTATTGTAAATTTATAAATCTTGGACCCACGAAATTATTTTGCATTTTTAGAGATGATCATTGTGGGTAGGACAAACCTTGTCATGATTTCCTCTAAGAAGTTAAGAATCATATTCTCAGTCACTTCTCTTAGTAGGACCACTTCAGTCCACCTTGTGAAGTAATCACTGGTTGTTAATATCCACTTGTGGCCAATGTTGGAGATGGGATTGATCATTTTGATGAAATATAAAACCCACTATATGAAGGGCTCATCGATCATAATTGGATTCAACGTCATAGCCAATTTTTTTCTTTTTCCCACAAAGAACACGCATTTCTAACATTTTTTGACTGCTTGATGGTAGTTCACAAATATGGCCAACTAGTAGTATCCTACACGCATGATCTTGGATGTAGTGGTTTTTACTGAGAAGTGGCCAGTTGGGTGGTGAAATGCATATCTTGGAGGATTTTATCATCTTGGTGTTTTTAATACATCAAATCATATCCTCCATCAAAGTTTCTTTTAAATAGGATTCCCTAGACCAGTTTTTAGCTAGACCAATGAAGCCTATAGAAACACCTTTTATGCATAGGGAGGCCATTAGGATACTGACCGATTTTCATGAATTGGATCTTATCAACCACCCAAGATCCATCAAATTTGTATTGGTTTAGTAAGACTATTTTTGACTTCTTTAGTTTCTCTAGTGGGACCTCTACACATTGGGCTAAATACCTATAGATTCTTTTGCCTTTGACCACCTTAGTCAGCTTGACATCAATATCATATTCAAGGATCTTGGTGATCCAATTGGCCCATTTTTTGGTGATTTACCATTCCATTATGTATTCATGGATGTCAGAGTGTGCCATGTACACCATTATTTTGTTGCCCACCACAAGGTGCCAGAACTTTTTAAGGCCCTTGATAATGGTGAAAGCCTATTTCTCTACAAATTTATATTTGACTTTGTACTTTCATAATGTTTTTGAGTAAAATATTATTAGGTGCTCATTTCCTCCTTCCCATTCTTTTTAAGTTAACACAATCACTAGGCTATTTTCACTCCCATAGACATATATTATGAAATCCTTAGAAAAGTTAGGGTTGATCAATATAAGCATAATGGATATCATGTCCTTGATTTTATCAAATTTTGCTCTCCCTTTGAGTGTCTATTTAAAGGCCTATTCCTTCTTCAACATCAGCATGATTGGTTTCACCAATCCTACGAAGTCAGATATGAACCGATTGATGAAGTTAATCTTCCCAAGGAAAGATTGGACCCATTTCTTTTTTACTAACAAGGCTAAGTCTATGATGGCTTGTATTTTTTTTATCGATAGCGACCCCTTACCTTGTTAGACTCTGAAGACACATTGCTTGGGGTTAAGAGATACCCTGAATTCTTGGCACCACTGGAAAACCTTTTCTAGATGATCTAAGTGGTCTTCCTTCTCCTTTGAGAACACAATGAGGTCATCCAAATAGATGAGGATGATCTTATTAATTAACCTAGATTTATATGTATTTAGAGGTACTCTTGGATTGGCACCCCATATATTTATGTGAATTGGGAAGATGTGTCATCTCACATAGATAGTACAGGGGTGAGTTGTTACTCTCTCACCCTCCTTTGACATCATTAAAATCCCACTAACTGGATTCATATTTTCATGATGTTGATTAAGTGTTCCCTTAATCAAAAACTTGTTTTTGAAATGTCATTTTGACAATATTGCCTAGAGTTCATAAGATAGGTTCTTCTACTTATTGTTGATAGAGAAGGTGTAGGAATGGAATGGATTGATGCATTTATTTGACTAATATTTTTCCTTCAGATATGCAAATAGGTTGTGATACTACATTTACAGGCTTGGTAAGTGTGTAGTGATTTTGACAACTTGGGTTCTAGTGTTTCTTTCATATCATGTGAGGTTATTTAAGATTTTTTTTTTTGAGATGTTATTTAAATAATTTTCACTTATGCATTTTTAGATTCACACTTTCAAGTTTTAATTTATCTAAACTTGTGAACTTTGACCATGTGGAGTGACGAACCTTAAATTTATATTAGTTCTGAATTAATATTTATAAGTTTATTATAATCATTATGATATGATTCACCCTTATTTAAATTGGTATTATTCTCATCTTGATTATAACATGTTCTTTTTATGACAAATTTATGTACCTTTCACCTCAAGTGAGTATGTAATAATATGTGTAGAACATCTTGTTAGTCTAAGAGGTTGAGATAAGCTTATAACTTATTACATAACTAGTCGAACAAGAAGGGAGGAACTGTCTTTCTTATTCCCTTTATAAGGTTGTAAGGATGTTGTGATCCTTGCCCTTTGTTTGATATGTTAATTTTAACATTATTTCCTCCTAACTATGAATATAATAGAGATGGGTTGAGTTGTGAAATTTGATACTAGTTATGTTTGGCTAATGGAAACTTAATGCAATTATGGAATGTTTGTACACTTTTTCTTATGATGGATATTGATACTTCTTAAATTATTTAGTGAATATCATTACACTCTAGGATATTTTAGTTTGGATTTGTGATTTATTAAACCATTTGCACATTTTGGAGATCATTAGGTTGTGGAGACCTAAGTGATGAGTGGTGAAATAAAAACATGAGTACTAAGAGATAGTAGTGGATCCTAGTTAGTCTCACATTGAATTAGTAGTTATTGAGTTTGGAACTGACAAGGGGAGCTTGTTGAATCTAGGATTTGGTATGGACGACTTGTTAAATTCAGTTATATGGCCATATACATGTATACTGAGGAATGTTTATTCCTTAATTTTGTATACATTGAAAATGTATTATTTCCAATTTCTATTCATCATCATAATTATCAGGAGTTATGTGGACTAGTGTCAGTATTGACATGTCATAATTTTTGTGAGCTACATGAAGTAGTGATGGTATTGACTTATACAAATGTCATTCTTTCCAAGTTCTCTAAACACTTTTCTCAAGAATGAGAAAAACACTCTTTAAGTTAAAGAGGTGTGCAGAGGGATTGGGAGGCTTTGAGAAACTCTCCCTAGACATTTATTTTTGGCTTTTATGATGATTTCATATGATTATGGTTGAAGATTAAATTTGGAAAGTTAGTGAAATCATCACCAAGATGTGTGAGACCCTTCTAATTGTTAAAAGTGGTCAATACTATAGTGTATAGGATTACATTACCACCATCCCTAGCTCTATTACATAATGTCTTTCATACTTCTTATCTTAAAATGTATATAACAAATATTTCATATGTGTTGGATTGGAATGTTTTGCATGTTTTGGACCCCAAGGTGTTCATGGTAGAACCAATCATATTAATTACCACTCACAAAATTGATTTGTATAATAGAGAGATGTTATAGTGCAAGGTTTTGTGGGTCCAATACTATGAGGATAATGCTACATAAGAGAAATATGATGAGTTATATGGATGATTTTTATATTTATTTGATTGATTTGATACTTCATACTATGATATCTTTTTACTAAATAATTTTTTTAATTTAGGAATATTTTTTACATAAGTTTGATCGAGATGATGGCCAACTTTAGGGAGGATGTTACATCTTGATTTCTTGCTAAGAAAATTTAGTTGATTATCCATGGATATTTATAGTTGGTAATTTGATTTTATTATTATTAACTAAGATATAATTTATATGTTTTTATGGGATAGTTGAATATTTATTTGATTTCATGATCACGTTGCTATGAATTAGTTATATTATATATTATTTACATCATTATTATGATTATTTTTATAGTAGTATTTTATGATATATATAACAATACTATAAATTAACTACTTTCTTATCATGAATTTGATGCAAAATAGATTCATCCTTCAGAACATGACAAAGTGAGATCATTATTGGATAGGGTGACATAAATGGATATGTGAGGTGATGATAGAGGAATGGTTAGAACCCATGCACACACCACATTAGATAGTACATGCTATATGCACTATTTAAATGGTTAGTGTTAGTATGTTTTTGATTTCATCAACATTAGATAATCATTTATGCGTGGTTAGTTATGTGTTAGCTTAGTTTAATGATTATATGAAATTAATCTTATGTGATTGCATTTATGTCATGTTAATGTATTCATGACTATTAATATTTTTGAAAATATAAATTTGTGTGTATAGTATTTGGTACACATATGCATGCATAACCTATATAAATTTGGAAAGAAATAAACTGATACACACACACACACACACACACACACACACACAGAGTGTGTTAACTATTTTGAAGTCTATTTAGCATTAAAATGCATAGGACTAAGTATATTTGAATATTTGGTAGATGACATGATTTGCATATTGATAGACATTTGTCTAAAACTCTATGTAGATAGATATAGTAATTAGGTCTAAGGTTTAGTTTGATAAAAATGATTTTGAGTTGAATAAAAAGTAAACCTAAAGATTATCTATAGTGTTAAATCAAATATAATGATTAAATGATTTAACTGTTATTAATACATAGTTATAAAATAAGAAATAAGAAATAAAATAAAATAAATAAAACAATTTTGTTATAGTTAGTATATGTATTTCATTTTATAATAATTAGAAAAAAAATATTAAAAAAAAACACAAAAAAAAAGTATTAAGATTTAAAGGATAGAGAATTAGAATAAAACTAGGATTAAGAAAGAATGTAAAGATTTAAAACTAAACAAAAAACTTTAAAGAAGGTCTTTTCCATTAAAAAAAATAATCATGCAAAGCAAAATAATAAAAAAGGGTAGTGATGTGGAAGGAGAACAACCTCAGAGTTAGAAGGTAGTGAATGATCAACTTAGTGCCTCCCCAGTGTATTTTCCAATTCTCTTATTTGTTATGCATATGTCTTTACTAATCTTATTCATTCCCCATCAAAATTTGTACTTTTACCAAAGAATATAATTTATCAAGGACTCCCATCTTTTTCTCCCTACCTTTTTACTATTGGGTGTTGTTCAAGGCAATGTTCAGATGGATAGGAAAAGAACAAAGAGAGATGATGTAGAGGGGATTGAAAATGTGGACTATAATCTTGTTATGTCTATGGAACTCCTTCAAGAGACTCAAGATGATTTGGACAAGGCAAATGAAGAAGCAAATGACAAGGTGCTAGATATTAAATAGGTTTACAAGGAGAAAAGGAGACCTATTTACCAAAGATGCACATTTGATGTGATAGAAAAGATTATAGAATTTTGGCTTACAACATTATTGAGTCATCCACATTTACATGACCTTATTACAATGGAATATCAAAATTGAAGTATTCTTGTACATACTTATATTATAGTGTTTAGTCTAAACTAAAATGTAGTTAAGTTCAATGTATTTGTTGAGTTATTTATATGACAGCTACTTTACCTAATTGTTAAGTTGATTAGTGTAACTTACCTTTTAGCTAGGGTTTATGTATTATTATTTTTGAAAAGTGGGGTTGTGTGTGTGTGTGTGTGTTTGTGTGTGTGTGTGTGTGTGTGTGTATAAAATTAGGTAATTATCACAATGAAAACATATATATATATATATATATATATATATATATATATATATATATATATATATATATATATATATATATTTGTTTTCATTGTGATAATTACCTAATTTGGTATATATAATCAGTGATTCATTATATAATCATATTTATTTGGATATACATCACTTTATATTCATTAATTATATTATGATCAGCTATATATATATATATGCACACAAAACAATGATTCATTATATTGTATTTGTGTAAATGACTTTAAACAGTGATTTACTAATATACTAATACTAATACTAATACTAAGAGAATTTTGTGATTTGAGATAATATTTCATGTAAATGGTATGGGACACTTATAGGAAATGTTGTCACTTTTCACCCTAATAACAATTAGTTTGATTTAGTGACAAATTTGCATAATAATAGCTAGTTGATATAATGATCCCACATTTAGTAGGATTGGTGAATATCAAATGATAGGTGACAAAGTGTTCTTGTGGGTTAAGCCACATAAGAGCTTAATTAAATAACAATATTCACTATCATACTGCACTTTAATACTTTTAAAATAGTGATCCACATTATTTTATGACTTTATGTATTTATTCCAATGGATGTACAAATTCTATAATCACATACATATATACAACAAATTTATACCTTATGTATGGCACATTCTTGTTTGATAAACTATGGAATGAATATATGTATGGTCAAGGTGTATGTTTCATGTCCAAAAACTAAGAAAAGGTGTGTGTGTGTGTGTGTGTGTATATATATATATATATATATAGATAATTCATTTTGATATTTATTAACTAAGTTTTAAAATGTTTGTTTATGATTTATAACAATGAATAAATATAGGAATGCTTTATGTGTTTGACAAAGTTAAACCCTAAGTTGAATTAAGGAATCAATGGGACAATATGATATCCTTGATACTACAAGAAAATAAAGGTGATTATATAATAATCATGGAGTATATTTAGAAGGACAACTATCATAATTGTAAATCCATATAGTGAACTATCGTGTTAGTAGATAGGGAAATAGAATAATTAGTTTTATAGAATGTGTGGCTTTAATACCGCCTATGTGAAAAGGGTATTAGTTGTAAGTTCATGTTGTAGACCTATAAAATATAGTAGAATAGTAAAACATTTGCTATAAATGTGTGATTGACATTAATTTGAAACATATTGAAATCTCACACACGTATTATTTACATAATACGACTTTTAGTTATAACTGAGTTGAATAATTGGTTTTACACTTAAGAAAAATATTGAACTGAGCATGGGGTGATTAAATACTTGTATAAAGTAGGTAATTCTTTTTATGTTGATTTGGCTTGAGAAGAGAAGAATATGTATACAGATAGTTTATTGACTAAAATACCTAGTTTATTAATGATACAAGAAATTAATATGTCATGAATGTATTTGTTAATATATTTATGTACAAATGCTTGTATATATGAAAACTATTGATATGATGACTTAGGTATTCATATGCATATATATAGTGTATAAAGGTGTGCCTATATATTTAGCTCTATTGATTTTTAAAAATAGTTCATAGGATTCTGAGGGACAAAGAACTATAACTATAGGAATACAATCTCTTAAAAATATAACAAGATGTTTAAACGAATGAATATATTTTTCATGAGATTATGATATTATTTATCATGACTGACTTTTGAAATTGAGTAGTGTGAACATAAAAATTATGGACTGTGATATTAGTGCTTGTCATATAATATACTCTATTTGAATCTACTTACGAAAATTAGTAAAATGCAGTCTAAACATAGATTATATTCAGTTGATATAATTTGTACCTTTTTGCTTATTATTTATTTTATAAATAATAGTGTGGAGATTTATTCATGTGTTTGATAGACTGAATGTATGTTTTTATTGTTATTACTTGCTTTAGCATGTTTTATGACTGCTAGTAGAAAGTAATTTACATGATTTTGTTGGTTATATTTATATTAACCAAATCTTGCATTGTTGGTACTAAGTAGGGATATGAACTTCACTATCTTATTAGCATCACCAATGTGAGATGAAGATAATTCAATCAAGTAGTGTGCATGAATTTGAATGATCTTAGAGATCAATAACTATTTTTAACAAGTATATATATATATATATATATATATATATATATATATATATATATATATATATATATATATGGAATTATATACTTGTTGAAAATATAAATTATAACTTACAATAATTTTATTTAGTACTTGCAATATGGTCAAGAAGTTTGTAGTTTATATATAGTGTATATTAGTTACTACTTTTCTTGATCTGAATTTTTTTTAATCAAATAGTAGTTTGTATATAGTGTAAACTTGTTGATAATTTTTTATTTAATTTTAACAAAAAATTGTAATAAAATTGAACATTTAATTTTTCATGAAACTGTATGATCATAGAATAGAATGCCTCCTTTATAAAATTACCCTCTAAAACATATTTATTCCACCAAATTTAATGTTGAGAAATATCAATTCCATCAAATTTAATATTCATTTTTACTTTATTTTTAATTTTTTAAAATCTATATAAAATGATTAGAAAAAACATTAAAATTGTCATTTCTTTAATCATCAGTGCCTTCTCCCCTCCTTGGAAAAATTGAGACATATTTGAAAATAAATGAAGTCATTTAAGACTCTGTATAGGTAAACAAAATCAAGGTAGGCAAATTTTTATATGAGGGTCCATTCTTTCAATGATTTTATTTTAATAATTATTAATATAATAAATATGTTTTAGTTTTTATAAATTTAAATTAAAATAAATAATTAATGTAATTAAAAATTATAAATATAAAATTTTAGTGAAATAAATTTAATTTCAGTAAGAGCACATTAAGTATAACTTATGAAACAAAATAAAAAGGACAAAATTGCATATCACCAACTATTTTATATACCTTTTATATATTCTATTCCTATAAATTATTAATTGTTCAAGATTATATTAAACATATTATTTATACAGAATTGTTTAAAAAAAATAAAACTCGTAATTTATAATAAGATTTTGAATTAACAAATTGGTGAAAATCATGTTATATATATATATATATATATATTTGAAATGGCTTCTCTTGCTCCTCTTCCCACCCAAGTGTCTAGTTTGAAGGGTTTGACTGTCAGTACACCACTTGGGCTTGATAATGTTATGCCTACTATAGGTTATTCTATAGCTCCTGGTCTATCTATTGTTGTGATTGAAGCATCATCTGATTCAAGGGGTTTTACTTCTGAAGATGCATCTCCTGGTGGATTTGTTGTTGGGATGCTGCTTAATTTTGTAGTTTTAGTGTATTCTTCTATTTTGGGTTCTTCCTCTATTGATCTTGAATCTTTTGCTAATGTGGTTCGTACTGGAGTCTCATATTCCTTGAAGAAGATTGCTTATTTTTCTCCTGTGGTTGGGGATAAGCTGAAACCTTCTACATTACCCCCTCTTGTTGTGATTTTAGTGGATGAAGTGTTAAAAAAATGAAGAATTTTTTTCTGAAAAGGGATTGATTTGCAGATTTGATAGATTTTGGCCATATCTCTAGGATATAAACACCTATATCTTTGAGAAGTGGCATCCCCTTATAGAGGGGAAAATAGACATATACCCATGTGCTAAAGGGTTCTTTGTAGTTGGTTTTGATTCAGTCACTAATCAAAATGTTATTTTTAATGGTCAATCTTGGTTTTGGGGATAGCATGCACTATTCTTAAAGCCCTGGGTTTTCACCTTTAACCCTCTTATTGAATATTTCAATAGGCTACCAATTCAAATTCATATTCCAAATATGTGCCTTCATTTTTGATGTGAATCTTGTTACAAAGGAATTGGCAACTCGGTGGGTCATTTCATCATGGTAGGTCAAGCCATCACTTTCTTCTCTCACTCTACATATGCTCATATTTTAGTGGATATGGAGTTTTCTATGCCTCTCTCAATAGAGGTTGTGTTACAAGTTGTTGATCACTCTTGGTGCTAGCCTTTGGATTATGAAGGTATCCCATTACATTGTTGAAGGTGCTTTAATATGGGCCATTAAGATTCTGAATGCCCCCAGTTGAAGGTTCCTCAAGTTTCATCTTGGTGGAAGGATGTGCTTTAAGAACACCTTATGGTAGGTGTGGATGTCAATGAGTCTAACTTAGATGCATTTGAGCCTCCTTCTGATGATAGGAAGGATCCCCTTCCCCCACTACATGACTCTTCTACTATTGGGACTGTTGCATGCACTTCCCCTGCTATCATTGGAACTGTAACAAGGTCCTCCCCTGTTACCTTCCATGATATTTTTGTTGCTACTACTATGGCTGAGAGTAGGTCTATGACTATTAGTGCGTTGATTGTTACTAGGGTAGATGTTGTTGTGTCCTCTCCCTAGGCTCTGTCCCCTAATGAGGAATTGGTTGTTGATGAGGATGATGTTATTGTGGCATTTCCCCATGCTTTGCCCACTTCTGAAGATTTGATGAGTTTTTTGCCTCCTTCATCTCTTAATTCTATGATTGGAGATAAGAATGAGTATTGGACTATTGTCCAAAGGAGGAATCATGGTCTTCCTATGCAAGTTTCTCAAATCCGCATTAGATCCAAGGGTGTTCAACATCGTAGATCAAGCTATGTTATTGTCTAGGTTGGTTAGCTATTTCTATGTTGTTAGAGTGATGTTTTTGGCACGTTTGTGACTTTTTTCCCTAGGGGTTGCTTTGTAAAGGGCTCAAGACCCTCTTTTCCTATTGTTCTAATAAAAAATAATTTGGTGAACATTAAAATGTCACAATAAAGATCTATCTTACTTATAGCGATGATATATCCTATCTGTAGATCAATTATCTTACAAAATATTTATTTAAAAATCAAAGTGAAATAGAGAAAACTCTAATTAAACAAGTACAATTAAGTTAAATACTAAAATTATATGCTTTTAACAAGTCCTTAAGATTGTTCTCATAAATTTTTTTTTAAATTATAATTAATATATCCACAACATCATCATTACTCATGGAATGTTGGCCATATAAATAAATAAACTTTGATTATTTATTGAAATAGATTAAGAGATAACTTCATAATTTGATTGTTTGAGCTGACATTTCAACTATTAAATTTCAGTGTACCATGATTATTTATCAAAAATAAATTAAGAGATTTTAAAAAATAGCTTGATTGTTGGAACTAAAGTTTCAACTATTAAATACTAGTGTACAAAATAATCTTTTTGGCTCTCAATACATCCCCAACATGTGGAAGTTGACCTTTGACATATTAAACATAAGTAAACGAGGCCACATATTCTAAAGTCTTAAGTAAGAAAGTGTAAGTTATTTATGTTGCCTTTTTGCTATAAACTAAACAAGGAGTTAACCTCCGTTTCCTCATTCATAGAGTAGCTATCATAACTAGAGTGCAAGTTCGTATGACAATTTGTGCTTCGGAAAAAAAAACCCGGATTCCATTTATCGACAACCTTGCATTGTATTTTTCTTAAGACTATCTAATGAAAAATCAATATTTCTCTTAAGGAGCTGTAAAGCAACATTATCTTGATAAACTTCTTTATATGATTTACTATATATTATAAGCATTCGTATATCTATTAATTACTTTTACTAATTATTTATTTTATAAAGTATGTTTTACATATCAATCTCATCTTAAACTTTTTGATTCAAGGTTTTTCTTGTAACATTTTTCAATACATACATCAATTTAGTTATTTCAATATGATTTTCTAGTATTATATGTTTATTTAAATATGTAATTTTATTTTATTAAATATAAATTAGTTAAATAAAATATTAATAAGCATAACATTCAGAAATTACATTAAAAAAAATTATGTTGTTTTTTATTGAATGAATAAAATATTAATTAAATTTTTTAAATAAAATTCAACTTAAAAATAAAACTGATATTCATAATTTAAAAATTTAAATATATCAAAATCTACCTAAAATTAACTAACTTATGTAATTTTTAAAAATTGCTATTTTTAGTAATCTTCATCTTCTATTCATTTTTCAATCATTATTTTTAATAAATTTTATTTGTACGATCGAATATGATAAAACATGGATCCACCAAAATATAATATAAATAAATAAAGTTTACATCAAAATTCAATACATATATTGATACACATTTAATTAAGTCTAATGAGAGGTAAATAATAAATCATACTTAATTTATGATTCCAATTTCAAAGCAATACATGTCTATGAGAGGTTTTTAAAAGTGTCTTGATTTATGGGAGATTAGAAAGTAAACATTATGATCTGAGAGTGCATAATAGATTGAGAAAATAAGACATATCTAAGCTAGAAATTTTGGTACGAACCAAAAAAAATTGAAAAACCATACATTGTATATTCTTTCCCCCAAAAGCTTAGAGAGGAAGTTATGATGAATGATAAGGGTGAAAAACCTATTTTGACAATTATGTTCATCAAATTTAGGGTTCAAAATATTTCATTCAATTTTATAAAATTTTGTGTCGATCACTAGAGAAATACACTTCTTCAAACATTAATAGGATAGGTGAACCTACAAATGATAATAAAGATGATTTTTCAAGGACGTGTTTGAGGGAAATAAAGTTTTAAGTAATGACTACTTATAACACCCTTCAATAATATACAATATTGAAGATAATATACTAAGTAAATATATTAATGATTCAACCAAGCAAATTAATGTGATGCAATATGATACTATCATGAATTTAAACATTACATAAACTTAAAGTTTCCATTGATTTCCTTATAAATTCTTGCTTGATTTATGTAAAATACTTATAAATGCTCAATAAATTGTTGTAACAATAAATTCTTGATATTATGTTCTAAGATTTTCTTTCAGTACCTAAATGGATTCTAAATCATGTATAAATGCATTAAAACACTTATATAGTTATAAATTTATTGAATTTGTATAATAATCATATTTATACACAAAATAATATTAAATTAAAAAAAAAAAGGGTTAAAAATAGAACCACAAATCTTTAAAAGATTCTAACAGACCAAAAAACTTAAAATCTTAATAACGTATATTATACATTTTTTAAAACTAAAAAACAAAAGAGAAAAAAAATAAAAGAGAAAGAAAATAATGAAATATTTTGTAATCCACATAAACATATTAATAATATTTAATTTAAATTAATAATTAAAAAAAACATAAATATACCAAAATAAAATAATTTAATTTTACACCTCATAAGTGCTTAGAGGAACTTCCTTGGTGGAGTCGTACATACCTATCTCTGTGCTAGAATCCAAGACATGTCTCTTTCCAAGTCAAATTCTAGTGTACAAACAAACAGAGTGTTGAAGCCAAATATGAAGAAGCTTGTGGTTACCAATATGACCTCAAGCTGGGGTCCCACTAACAATATTCAAAAATATTTTGCAGTGCCCATCCGTCCTCTCAACACGTTGTTTAATCATTGCAGTGCCCATCCGTTCTCTTACGAGTTGTTTAATCATTGCAGCACAAGGTGATCGATACTTTCAAAAAAAAGGATTAAATTTGATGGCCGTCTCATCATATGTTAAATGAGACTTGTCTTTTAATTTGGTGGGAAATCTAATAAGATAAAACTAGAAAATTAGTTGATAAAAATTTACTAAAAGTACCTTTATATACATAGAGAGAGAGAAAGGATATTCTAATGAATTAATTATATTTTTTAATTGAGATTTTTAAATAAAGTTTGTCTTGAAATTAGATTTGATATATAAAATTTAAAAAATTAAAAATTCTAAAATTAATTGATAATATTTTTAATAATTATTATTTTTAATAATTTTTATATATAAATTTGGACAAACTTAAAAAAATTCACTTATTCTTTATTTATTAAAGTTAATTTATAAACGTCTTTCAACCAATAATATCTAAAATAATAATAAAAAAATTAAATGTTAAAATCTAATTTCAAATTCTTAAATAATCACTTATGGTATTTATAATATATAGAAATCAACCATAACTAACTAAACTGGATTATGATAGGATATAACTTCTGTAAGATTAATGTTGTAACACAATATTATATATATAAACTTTGAAAACATTATTCTAAAAATTTTAATATTTTTTAATTATATAATATTTAACTTACTAGTTATTAATATAACTTACAAGTTTTTATTATGTTGAATGCTATTTTATATATAAATATAATAATTCACTTTTTAAATTAATTTATATCTAAATTAATTTATTTAATCCAAACATGATTAAATGACATTATTAAATATTTCTTATTTTTTAGAAAGTCATTGATCCCTAGTTTTATATACTTGTAAGCATTACATATATTAAATTTGAACAAACCACATAAGTTAACTATTTAAGACATCATTGATACTATTGTGTTATTTAAGACAAGAATATAGTTATATTAATGCTTGGGACCTTATTATTTCTTGTGGATATAAGTTATCTTTATCAAGTTCACATTAACAACTTAGCTTGCATAAATCATTTAGTAAAGATTTTAATAGTACCATTTTATATATCACTTAGTGTCACTTCATGATGCTTGTATAGAAAATCACAATATGGTCTCTCTCTTTCTTATTATTAAAATACAATTTATAATAATTTTTTTAAATAACTTCTTAATTGTTACTTGATTCAAAAAAGAGGGCTTCACTTGAACCTTCCATATTAATTATATTTTTCTTTAGGATTTTATGTTTATTATGTTTAATTTCTTTTAACTGAGTTAAATCATATTATATTTAATCATAATTGTTAAGAAAGCTTGGCTCATTCCATACATAAACCGTTATATATTCAAGTATTAATAACTTATTTCAGATACCATGGTTCCCATAAGATTTATTTTAGATCATTTTATTTTTAAAGATGATAATATTTTAAAATATATTATTACATTCATTTATATCATTTTGTAATTATTATATTTTCAAGAATATAATTTTTTAAAACATATTATCACGTTCATTTATATCTTCAAAGTAAAAGTGTTGAGTCTTTAGCATCAACATAAATATTTTAAAATGAACCCTCATTTCAATTTAATTTGTTTATATCATCATAACTTCTTTTTAATCAAATAATTATATTGAATGAATCATGATAAAATGCTTCACACATGGTTGTCTATAAAATGCATTTTAATAATTTTAAGTTACCTCTCCTCATCTATGTAGCTCCATTTGGAGTTCAAATTAAAATCCATTTCCCTTAATTTTATACTTGTAATAAAGACATACAATTTTATAACAAAATGCATCTTAATTTCAATGTAAAGAGATAAATAATTATTTCCATAATAAACCAAATCATTTGAACATCATGATATTTTTTTAATACCATTTATCTTAACCATTATTTATAAAATATTAAACTTTAAATAATCCAAAAATACAAATTATTAATATTATATTATTTTTTTATAAAATATTAACATAATTTTTTATAACTTAACATAACCATATACATTACTTGCAATGAATGTCATTAAATTAATGTCCTTAGAAAGGAATACCAAAAAATCTATTTAACATTGACTTCAATGGCTTGAAACCAATTCTTAATTATTTATAATAAAAAGAAAACATGTGAAGTTATCAAATCCTATGCAATATATGATCAGAAGAGAAACTTTTACGAGTTTAATTGAACTTAAGGTTATTGTTGATATAAATATAAAGAGAATTTCCCACTAAAAAAATGTTTTGAGTTCACACTCATGAAATGAGCTACTTTATATACCCACGGTGACAATGGATCAAACCCTAACGTAGTTCTACGAAATATTAATAATAAATAATTAATAAAATATTTATCCTACACTTTGAATTAAATGATCTTCAATTTTGATGGACAATTGTCAAACATTACTGGTACAACTACTTGACACATATTTGTTAATTTCAACGAAACATTAAACCAATAAAAATATACAAACCCTCATAAACTTACTTTGTTTTCAATATAATTTTTATCTTACATTTATTACTTTAATGAATTAAATGCAAAATATACAATGATGTAAGTATCCATAAATTTATAGAATCATTTTTGTAATTAAACTTTAACTACAATTTTTTTTAAATATATCCAAATTTTCTATAATTCATTCATTTTTGTAATTAAACTTTAACTACAATTTTTTTTAAATATATCCAAATTTTCTATAATTCATACCTCATTTTATTAAGGACATAAAACTTCCAAACAAAATATTTAAATACATGATTAAATTATTTATAACAATTATGTATTTCTAAGAATGTACCTACCCATTCATCATACACAGGCTTTCCATGCAAACATACTATCTAATCATACATATAAATAACTTTAAAATGGGAGTGACTTGAACAGGTTAACATGACACTTGCCGGCCATGAGTAATACACTCAAACCTTCCTTTCTATAAAAACAAAACTGACTTAATCACTCACATTAATAAAAAGCTATAACAATTATATCACGTTTAAAAAAAAAAATAAAAAATTAGATGATTATAAATGTATTTGAAACTTTTTTATTAAAGAAATAAGTCTAAAACAAATAGTTTAGCTTCCTTTCTCTAGACCGATCAAGCTTCCTCTTTACCATCACACAGACCGACCAAGCTTCAAATTAATATTCCCATGTTTATCAAAAAATACAAGTCTACAAAAATAGCTTAATTTCCTCTCTTTACGATCACACAGACCAAACTTCAAATTATTAGTCCTTACTTTTTACCATACCTTAATGCAAAGCACCAAGATTCAAATTAGTATTCCCAAATTTTATCAATAAATGGATGTCTAGTTTACTTCCATTTAAAATTTGGAAAGCATATACTCCATTATCCTTTAATAATTCACATGTTGGACCAAAAACGTATGCAATAAAAAACACGACTGTGATAATATCTAAGTATCAATGTGTATGTGGGCCTGAGTCCAACAACTACAATTTGTCCATTATCTCCCTTTAAGATTTAAAATCTCGTGACCTGAAAGCTACAGAAAAGTTATCTCGTTTCACTATGCACAATGTTATGAATGTAACCATTCAGTTAACCATAGCCAAAACAAAAACCTCAAGCATATGGAGGTTAAGTCAAATAAAGAGAATCAAGTTTATTTTCTTCATTGTTAAAGCCCAGTTCACCTTAAATGACACTCTGAGTGTTGATTTTTTAACATTTCAGAGAAATTATAATTTAGGAAGTCTGTTGTCTTTTCAAGGAGGCCAAGAAGTTTGTACGAGTTATTAAAAAATAAAATAAAATAATTAAAAAACTGCTTATTCAAAGATAAAAATAAATAAATCATTCTTACTAAATAACAGTTTATATATTGAAATTTTTTATTAAATAATAATATGTATATAATTTAATTTATATATAATTTAGCAAAAGTAAGTCCCAAGTAAGGAGGGATGTAGTCACTGGAATAATCACCCAAAAAAATCATATATAAATAAATAATAATATTTAATTTAATAACTTGAAAAATTGATATATAACATTAATTATTAAAATTGTAAAACACTACATCAATTAAACCCATCATCTAAAAAGTATCAATTCTACCTAACCTAATTTTAATAAATATCAATTCACTAACTTTAAAATTATTTTTTATTTAATTAAAATATTTAAAAATATTAAAAATCTTTAAAATTTTCATTTCTTTAATATTTTTTGGTTTCTCCTTCTATTGAAATGCATTAACACATTTTTAAATATTTATGTTGTTTGACCTATGTTTTTATATGGATAAATAAAATTTGGATTTACAAAAAGACTATTCAAGCCAACATAATTACTATTTAATTTTAATTAGATAATTTTTTAGATTGACCAAATACATTAAAATTTGAATGATATATCTGTTTCATTAATTAATTTTATATTAATAATTATTAGCAATAAATTTATAACATACTCTTAAAAAATTATAATCAAATCAAATAAATAATAAAAATGTTTATATTATAATATCAAATTTTAAATTTTAACATTTAAAATGATTGACTTCAATAAGAACACACCATTTAAAAAATACAACATATCAAACTACTTAATAAAGGGCAAAAGATGACTCTCATAGCACCTACTTAAATAGCATTTTTATGTTATATTTTTATTGAGCATGTTTTAAACTAAGCAAAGAGTTAACCTCCTTTTCATTATTCATAAAGTGGCTATCATAATTAGGGTGCAAGTTAGTATAACAATTTATACTTAGGAAACAAAACGGGGATTCCATTTTTAGACAAGGAATTTATTTACTTGCATTGTATTTTTCCGAAGATTATCTAATGAGAAATAAAGGATCCCCATATTTCTCTTAAGTAGCTATAAATCAACACTATCATAATAAACTTCCTTACATGACTTATTATACATTATAAGTATTTATATATCTATTAATTATTTACTTTATAAAGTATGTTTTATATATCAACTTTTTTTAATCCTTTTGATTCAAGGTTTTCCCTATAACATTTTTCAATACATATATCAATTTAACTATTTTAATTTTAATTTATGTAAAAATTGGTAATATGGCTCCTGCAAGTTCCCATCCAAGGATAATTCAAATTTTTTTACTTTCCTTCTTCCTTCTATTCCTAGGTCCTCGGTGGTTATAACTGATGGGCAGGTTACAATGAAAGATGCTAACATAAAAGCAACAAAGGTATTTAGTGGGATGACATCCAGATTATAACAGGTTTCTCCAAGATCTAAACTAGTGAAAGGTACTACAACAAAGGATTTGACTAGAAATAAGGGCAAGAAACAGGGGACCATTTAGGGGCCACAACTAACCCTCACCTAGTACTGGTCCTACTGGAAGTTTCTAACGAGATGAATACAAAAGCCATTCACCCCTCTTTTGTTGAAGTGGCAGTGAGTACAAAATCCATTAGGAAGCCATTGGCACCTACCAAGGTTATTCCCTCTATCTATTTCAAGAGAGACCCACTACTGGAAATCCTTGAAAGGGAAGAGGCTCTCTCAAACACAACCATTATTTGTAGGTTCTCCAATTTTTGGTCTTCCCTCCATGATCTGCATGGCTTGATCATAGCTAAATGAAAGCCCATCATGATAGGTAACCTATGAATCTTCCCCTGTGCCTAGGGGTTTTTTATTATTGTTTTTTGCCTACTAGAAGGTAGAAATGTTGTGTTTTTGGACACCAGGTGGACATGGAACTAGAGCTTCCTAATTTCCAAGCCTTGGTTTCCATCTTTTGACCCTCTAAAGGAGTCATTTGACATCCAAACTATTTAGGTAAGACTACCCTACTTACCACTGTAGTTTTGGATTAAAGATTGCTTTAAGGCTATTGGTGAATCTTTGGGGGATATTATACAAGTGGACCCATCCATAGAGGGGTAACATCACCTCACATTTTCTTGTATGTTGGTCCTTCTAATGACATTTGCAAATCTCTCTGAGAGCATTTAACTGAGGGTCTAAACTTGTTATTGGACACAACCTCTAGATTACGAGGGCTTGCCCTTCTATTGTCAAAACTACTTCCAAACAAGGCATATGGACTCATCGTTCAATTCTCCCAAGCACAATCAAGGACTCTCTTGGTGGAAGAATGCCCTTCTAGAACACAATCTTGTTGGGAATGACCTTGATGAGAATGCCTCCCAGGAGGATCTTGATGATGAAGACTCTAAAAGGGTGGGATCAGAATCTCCTTAAATTATTGATGACTAAGTTATCCCTAATGCTGAAGACATTTAGATTGAATATCATGAAGACTCTGGGATTTAATTTCTTGATTTATGGGTAGATGCTATGGAAGTTGCACCTATGGATGACATTCCTCAACCCATTGCTTCTCTCAAAATACACATTCCTATTTTCCTGGAGTTCACTGATGACGAGGAAGAATGAATCAATGTACAGAAAAAGAGGACAAGTAAATGTGTTATGGTAAAAAATTGCTCCTACTTGTCCCTCCACTCTAGAAGACTCTGAAGCAGAAACTTGATGAATGATAGTTGACATGGTAGAAGGCCCTATACCATTAGTTTGTCTAACTAACTCTCCCTTGGCAAATGATTCATAGATGACCCTATGTTCTTATAGGGAACATCTTGTCCTATTTTTTTTTCTCACAGAGGATTAACATTATGGATGGTAGTATCCACTTTTGTGTTGTGTTTCGTTTAGTCCCATGGTAAGAGTTTTTTCCTGCCTAGTTGTTGTTAGTAGAGGCATTTCATTTGAGAATGCATATCTTATCTTAAATCTTCATTATACCAAGTTCCAGGAGCTTCAAAACTTGTGTTAATTCACCCTATCTAATAATTCTAATAATAATAATAATAATAATAATAATAATAATAATAATAATAATAATAATAATAGTAATAATAATAATAATTCAACAGGATTTTTTAGTATTATATATTTCATAAAATATGTAATATTTTTTATTAAAATACAAACTAGCTAAGCAAAATATCAATAGGTATGAAACTCAAAAATTACTTAAAAATCAATTTCTATGCTAACTCTTATTAAATAAATAAATTATTACATAGGAGTCTTTAAATAAAGCTCATCTAAAAAATAATGTTGACCTTCATAATTTAAAAATATAAATAAATCAAAATCTATCTAAAGTTAACTGACCCATGTAATTTTAAAAATTTGTTACTTTTAGTAACTTTAATCTTTTAACAATTTTTCAATTACTATTTTTAGTATGTTTTTCTTGTAAGCTAGGATGTAATAGAACATGGGTCCACCAAAATTTAATACAAATAAATAGAGTTTACATCAAAATTCAATACATATATTCATACACATTTAATTAAGTGTAGTGAGAGGTAAATAGTAAATCATACTTAATTAATGATTTCATAGTCAAAGCAATACATGTTTATGAGAGGTTTTTAAAAAGTGTTTTGATTTATGGGAGATTAGAAGGTAAACATTATAATTTGAGAGTGCATAATAGATTGAGAAAGTAAGACAAATCTAGGATAGAAAATTTGGTACAAACTAAGAAAATTTGCAAAACCATACATTGTATATTCTTGCCCCCAAAAGCCTAAAGAGGAAGTTATGGTGAATGATAGTGGTGCAAAACCTATTTTGACAACTATGTTCATTAAATTTAGGGTTCAAAAAACTTTTCTCAATTTTATAAAATGTTGTGTCGATCACTAGGAAAATACACTTCTTCAAACCTTAATAGGATAGGGGAACCTATAAATGATAATGAAAATGTTTTTTTTGGGACATATGTTTGAGGGAAACAAAGTTTTAAGTAATGGCTACTTATCATGCCACTCAATGATATATAATATTGAAGATAGTACACTAAGTAAATGTATTAATGTGATGTAATATGTCAATACCATGAACTTAAACATTCTAATAATTTCTCTATAAATTCTTGCTTGATTTATGTAGAATATTTATAAATGCTCAATAGATTGTTGTGACAATAAATTCTTGATAATTTTTTCCAAAATTTCCTTTCAATACTTAAATGCCTTCTAAATCGTGTCTAAATGCATTAACACACCTATATATTTATAAAGATATTAAATTGAAATAATGATCATATCTATACACAGAATGATATCAAATAAAAAAAATTGATGAAAATGGAACCACACACCTTTAAAAAACTCTAATAAACAAAAGACACAAACATTTTATTTTTCTAAATCTAAAAATTAAGAAAAAGAGGGAAAATAAAATAATGAAATATATTGTAATCAACATAAGCATACCAATACTACTTAATTATTTTAAGTTAATAATTAACAAACATCTAAATATACTAAAATAAATAATTTAATTTAATTTATCAAAATAATAATTTAATTTAATTTAATTTTACACTCAATAAGTGCTAGTATGCACTTCTTAGGTGTCTCCACATACATGCCTATCCATGCTAGAATCCAAGATGTGTCACTCTCCAAGTAAAATTCTAGTGTCCATCATTAAAACTGATACGGAATTTGGGTACGCATTTGGCAATTCCCAATCGTAATATAGTTGGAGCTTTGCGTGTGAGACAGGGGTTAAATTTGGCAGCCATTTAAACATTTTTGAAGTTTTTACCCATAAAATACAGTCACATTATATTTTTAACTGTATCAAACGATGGACAAAAACTTAGACTACCTGTCAAATTGACGTATACAATAAAAAATTGACCATTTTAAAATTATTAATAGGAGTGGGGACTTGGACTAGTCAGAGTCTAGGACTAGACTCTGGGAGTGGGAAGTGGACATGTCATGACTCATAGTCACAGTCTTACATGACCAAACACATAAATAAAATGTGATAGTGTTCAAACCCCAAAGTCAGAGGCACAATAAGATAAAATAGGAGACTAGACAACATTACCCATGGGCCACGTGTGACATTACGGTAAAGTGGAATCATTGTTGAAACATAGACTTGAAGGAAACTAACCAAAAAAAATATTCAAACATTCCCATTTCCAAGCAACTTGGCCGCCATTCCTAGCAACTTGGCCACCATTGAGGATTATAAATGAATTGAGGATTGTTGATTTGTTGAGTCATTGACATTAGTGAGAATAATTAAAGGCCATATTTTCCATGACTTAATGAAATTTAAATTTTCTATTGTTTAAGTATAACTACTATTAATATAGGAGATGGAACAAAGGTGAACTACGAAAAGACTCTGTAGTCGCCCCACTTCACGAAACCTCTTTCATATTACGTGGGTGTAAAGTTTAAAGATTTTGAATTATTTTTGGTTGATTTTTTGTTCAAAAATCTAGCAAAAAGGGGCACTCTTTGAGTTTATAACCTAGTGAAGGAGATGGATTTCAACACAATGAGCAATGAAGAATCATTTTCCTTCACACTGCTCACCCAGTGTTTTTTTCTTCCCACTCAAAGATGGAGAAGAGTAGCAATGCTTTCAATTTTTCACTCTGTGAGATTTACATCTTGTTTTGATCGATCATCTGACTCCAACTCAAGTCAATCCTTTTCCCTTTGTTTTTCATTCTTCAGTGTTTTTTTTCCCCTTTCAAATGTTTTTATTTTTTTTTCATTTAAGAGTTTAGAACAAATAAGGGTTAATTTTGAGAACAACATTTACTTGTACCGCAAAGGGTTTATTTTTATAACAGCGCTTGCCTCTACCATAAATATTTGTGTGAATCTCTTCTAAGGACATTGCATTATCTTATAATAGTCCCAAATTTGAGTTTCAAAAACAATAACCCCTAACTTTTATCTTTATGAATAAGGCGTACACTATCATTTGAACTCAAATCTTGTGTTGAGATGGTTAACATAAGGTTTGTGATTGCTTACTGAAACATTTGTGATCTGATTTTTTTTGGTATATACCATGGATTTGTTTCCGCTTCTTTTATGGGTACACTCCTGTTAGATGCCTTTTTTAAAAGGTTACAATGTGTAATGTGATGAATTGTGTGTCTTTGCTATTTCATTTTAAAACATCTTCCCACAAAAACTATAAATTTTTAGGTTGAATTTATAATATTTTATTATTATTATGTTGATTGTCATCTTACAGGGTATTTCATAGTTGAACGGTTGCCTATTTATTTTCTAGGTTGTTGTGGTGTTTTCAATAAAGCCTTCTAACCAATTAAAAGTGGTGTCTTGGCTTTTCTTTACCCCCAAACATGGACAATTTAGGGAAGAAACAAGAATAGGGCTTTGTGTTAATGGTTGAAGGCATTATTGTTTTGGGTGCGTCTCTACCATTGTTTGGTTTAGAATTGGATACTTTACCCAATTCAAAGACATTTGCATGTGATAATGTTTCCCAAATGAACCACATCAGTGAGAAAATAGGTGACTCTTCCTATATATTATGGAATCTCGATAGTCTACTCAACTATAATTTAAATACATCAAAAATATTATGATAAGGTATAGCATTTTATAGATATATTTACACACATCTAATAGAATATGATTTCATTTATAATAATATCTTTATTTTTATATCATTTTATTATATAAAACTAAATATTTTCATATTTATATAAAAATTATGAAAGTTAAAAATGAGAAATGAACATCATGTGCAAGGTGACATTATCTTAAAAACTGTCACAAAAAAAAATTTGGCAGGTAAGGGTGACCGTCAAATTTAACCCCTGGTGAGACTAAGCATATGCATTGTCAAATATTTGGCAGTGGCCATCCATCCTCTCACTAGTTGTTTAATCATTACAACACAAGATGATCTATTGAAAAAATTATTAAATTTGATGGTTGTCTCATCATACTTGCTTGCGTGTATATATATAATCTAATCATAAAATCTCCACCTATCCCCTACACAGGTAAGTTAACTTATAAATGACATTCAACTGTTAGTAATTTAAATGATAAAATTCTTTACAAAAATATTAAAATACAATTTTACATTCTTAGATAATCACTTATAATTTTCAGAATATATTAAAAAACAACCTAAAATACTAAAGTGGATTATGGTAGCATATGACTTCTATAAAAGATTAATGTCCCAACATAATATAATAAATATAATTATTAAAATAAATTTTTTGAAAACATTGTTATAAAAATTTTAATATTTTTTAATTATATAATATTTAACTTACAAATTATAATATAATTTACAAGTTTTTACTATATTAGATGTTTATATATAGATATAATAATTTACTTTTAAATTAATTTATTTAATCAATGCATGACATTATTAATTATTTCTTAGTTTTTATAAGATTATTGATCCCTAACTTTATATACTTTTAACCATTTTTTTTAAGCATTACATATATTAAATTCGAATAAATCACATAAAGTAATTATTTAAGTATGACATCATTGATGTTTTTGTGTTATTCAAGACAAGAATATAGTCATATTAATGCCTCTAACCATATTATTTATTTTGGACATAAGTTATCTATATCAAGTTCATATTAACAACTTAGCTTGCATAAATCATTAATCAAAGGTTTCAATAGCACCATTTGATATATCGTTTAGTAAGATTTCATGATGTTTATTTAAAAAATAATGTCTCTTTCTTTCTTTCTTTTCTATTATTAAAATAAAAGATTCATAATAAAATTCTCAAATAAATTCTTAATTTTTACTTCATTCAAAGAAAAGCCCCAATTGAACCCTCTAGATTAGTTATATTTTTATTTAGCATTTTAGGTCCATTATGTTCAATTTATCTTAAGTGGATTAAATCATATTATCTTAATCACACTTCTTAAGGAAGCCCAAAACACAAAACCGTACATTAGACCATTATATATTCAAATATTCTTGACTTATTTAAGTTACCATGGTCAGCATAAGATTTATATTAAATTATTTTGAAATCATTTTATTTTTAAAAATGATAATTTTAAAAAATATATTATCACATTCATTTATATCATTTTGTAATCATTATATTTATAATAATGATAAAATTTAAAAACATGTTATCACATTTAGTTATATCTTCAAGGCAAAAGTGTTGAGTCTTTAACATTAAGATAAATATTTTAAAAGTTTTTAACATCAACATAAATTTCTAAAAATAAACTCTCATATCAATTTAATATGTTTTTTTTATCATAATTTATTTTCAATCAAATAACTATATCATATGAATTGCAATAGAATGAATCACACATGTTTGTCTATAAGAATATATTTTAAGAATTTTAAGTTGATCTTCAACTTCTATGCACCCCCATTCAGAGTTCAAATTAAAATCCACTTCCCTTAATTTTATGCATGTAATAAAGGTATATAATTTTATAACAAAATATATTTTAATTTCAATACAAATAGATAAATAATTCTTTCCAAAATAATTCAAATCATTCAAACATGATTTTTTTTAAATGTCATTTATTTTCACGATTATTGATAAAATATTAAATCTTAACTAATTTAAGAATACAAATTATCAAGATTATACTAATTTTTTATAAAATATTAACATAAGTTCTCTAACTTAACATAACAATAAACATTACTTCTAGTCAATGTCATTAAATTAATGCATTTACAAAGGAACACTAAAAATTTATTTAACATTGGCTTTAATACCTTAAAACCATTTCTTAATTTTTTATAATAGAAAGAAAATTTGTGAAGTATTGAACTCAAGGTCATTGTTGACACAGGTGTAAGGAGAAGTCCCTATTAATAAATTATTTTGAACTTACATTTGTGAAATGGCGTTGCAAAAGAAAATAGGCCAACCTTTCAAAGGTTATAACTTTTGACCTGTAGTTTTTTAGAGCTCTTGCACATACCAAAATGACTGTATCAAAAAGTTTGTTGTTGTCCTAGGAAGTTATACCTACCTAGTATTAGTTTTTATGATCAGAATTGAAACAGTCAGAAAATGCAACACAATGAATAATGAACACAATAATATACCCTAGGAAAACCCTCCAACTTGAAGGGAAAAAACTAGAAACAATGTATCTCTTATATATTGAATGATAAGAATAGCAATCTGCTTTACGATGGCCAAATATAAGGCCTGCAGGTATGGCTTCACTTCTTGAAGCACAATGAATAAGATCACACTTGATAAATCTGATTTGATCTATAGAAGTCTGCTCTACCTTATGAATTATACTTCTCATGTTGAATCTCTTGAACAATGAGAAATCACTATATATATATATATATATATATATATATATATATATATATATATATACACAAGTGAGAGGAAAGAGACACATCTCTTCCATCTCCTTGTCGGCCTCCACCAAACAAATTTTGTCTTAAATAATACAATAAGTTGGGCTGGAAGTGGGAGCCTGGCATTGCTCTTTCAACATCAACACTCCCTCTCAGCTAGGAAGGATACTTCCAGCTACATAATACATATCACCTCATCATGATGTCAATCACAATGGCTACAATAATGTATAATATGTACAAGTGTTCATCACTTTACATGACATCCACCATGGTTCTCCTAGAGGGTGGAATCAAGGGATTTCACCTTGAACTTCTCTCACAGAAAATAGCTTATTATCAATGGATTTCACCTTGAACTTCTCTCATAGAGGAGAACTCGTTAACAATGGATTTCACTTCAAACTTCTCTCACAGAGAAGAACTCATTGTCAAGGGATTTCACCTCAAACTTCTCTCATAGAGAAGAACTCATTATCAAGGGATTTCACCTCAACCTTATCTCATAGAGAATAACTTGTTATCAAGGGATTTCACCTCAAACTTCTCTCATAGAGAAGAACTCATTGTCAAGGGATTTAACCTCAAACTTCTCTCACAAAGAAGAAATCGTTATGAAAGCTTTGACAGCTTCTACAATAGATCTGTTCTACCTTTCTGCAACACCATTCTATTGAGGATTGTAAAGGAACACAAAACTCCCTCTTAATCCCTACTTTAATGCAAAAGTTATGAAATTCTTCAGAGGTGAACTCCCCTCCATTGTCAGATCTCAGAACTTTGATTCTCTTCCCAAATAATTTCTCTACCTGAGATTTAAACTCTTTGAACCTCTCAATTACTTCTTAATATTCCATGGTACAACCTTTGCAAGTACCTACATGCTCCTGGTAGAATTTTGGAAGACTCGTGACCATCTTCCCAATGATAGGTAGAGCCCAAAAGTGTAGGTGAGCCAATCTTTGATGCCAAAGATCACACAAGCTTGAAGAATCATGTACTAATGCCTAAAATGGACAAGTGATTAGCCTATAAAGACTCTCATGTCTAACTCCAATTATAGGCAAGGTGAGGTAGTTTTGTTTTTTTTTTTTGCAAAAGATGGTCTGATGGACTAGAGTACATCACAAAATGTCCCATTTCAGCCAGGAGGGAGATACACCTATAGATTCATCATTAGTGGTCAAGAAGGGACTCTGTGGTGGCATGCACATAGTTCATGGCTTAGAGATACTATTTATGGCACCTTGATTATCTATCCTCATATTAGAACAATTTACCCTTTCACCAAGCCCGCTCAAGAGACTCCCATTATGTTAGGAGAGTGATGAAATAGAAATCCCATAGATGTTGTGAATGAAGCAATGCATACAGGAGTTGCTCCTAGCATATCATACACTTTTACTATCAATGGTCAATCGGGAGACCTCTATTCATGTTCAAGATTTGGTATAATATTAATAATCACTTGAAGCATTTACCAAATGTAATAGATGGACTAAATGCTAATATTGATGCAGATACATTTCATGTTTTTGTGAAGCCTAGGGAAACTAACCTTGTGAGGGTCATCAACTCTGCCCTCAATATGGACCTTGTGGGCATGGATGCTTTGTATAAAAAACCTTATAAAATGAAGTTCATGATGTTAGGTCATGAATAGACAATAGATGTTCTTGTTACTGCCAACAAGGCGACAGGCAGATACTACATCATCAATCGAGCATATACCAGTCGTCAGGGTGTCCCATGTGGTAACACCACTACCACTACCATTCTTGAATATGAGGGAATCTTCTCTTCTTCATCTCATGCAATGATTAATCTTCTTCCAGCTACTTGGCTCTTTTCAATGTCAGATTCTTTCTCCTTCACCACATTAGTGATTACCTTTTCCTTGCTACTCTTGTTTCCAATGCTGGCAGCTCTTTAACTTGAACACTCAGCAGCTGATGCTACTTCTCCTTTGAATTTAGGCTTGGCTTCATCTCTATGCATAGGATTGTTTCATTATCTTAGGGTTGTAAATAAGTTTTGTACTCTCCCCATTTTTATCATTATAGCAATCATGTCACTACCCACCATGAATAATTAAAAAAAATATAGATCCTCTATCTATTAGAGTGAGATCATCGCCTCTATAACCAATCAAGACGTCTATAAAAAAAATTATTCCATGCAGGTTACTCTTTCTCACTATGTTTTGATGAAAGATAGACTGCAATTCCATGACTAGATGTACACCATCAGCTCCTTTCTCTAGCTCGACAACATGGAGATTATGAATAACTCGACCCTTTCAGCTAGGTTGAATGCTTTAGCATATAAAATTTGATAAATTATCTTAGCTCTTTCTCACTGCTTCACTTGCCATTCAATTGTACAATTCTTCTCCTTACATGGTTGGCCATATAGTAGTGGCCACTATCTTCTACTCAACTCCTACACTCTCATTACACCTCTAGCCTAAGTGTTTCCTTTCAACAACACAACTTCTCTCCTTTGGACCTTTCGAAATGATTCATCAAACTTATATATTTCAATCTTGCTATTTTCTTTTCCAAACAAAGGCAAACTGATGCACTCCACAACTGAAACCTTAATAATCAACTCCATTAGCTCCATATTAGACCAATAGGTCCATTGTGTTGATTGATGTTTAATGGAAACTTATTCAATATACCTGGTCACTAAAGTGTTTGATTTTATTCTTCAAAGAAATCTTCCTCTTCCTTTCCTCTAAAAAATCTATCAGTCTTGTTCTCCTCCTTTCCTGAAATAACATTCTTCATTTTGTTTATAAATGACTTCTATTCTGGGTCCTTCAACTTACAGTAGTCTGCATATTCCCCTAGATGAGAATATTTTAAGAGATTTATGAAATGTTCATTACTTAGTGTGGATTAATCAATGCTAGACTCTGATGATCACCTTTTAAGCATATTTCCCAACTCAAAAACTTTTACAGGGATGTTTTCTATTACCATAGATGTTCTTGGAGCTCTGTCCTCTGTTGTCAAGAAACAACAATGATGATACCTTTCATAGAATAACACTCTACTATTATCATTGTTAATAATAGCAGTACTTGCATTGGATGCTAACGAAGATTTCTTATTTCTCACTCTTCCATCAATTTCTATAATAAACCTAGGCAAGAGCTCCAAATCAATCTCAGATTTCTTCACACTACTTATCTTAAATCCCATGGCACACTTCAATTTTGAGCTTGCATTTGTTGCAGAGGCCTGGAAGGACAATGCTTGGCAATATGACCATACTTGTCACACCTAAAGCATTGGATATTGGAGAGGTTCCTCTTCTTAAAAGTGGGAGCACCATTAGTTCCATTATAGTTTTTCCTCTTGAAGAATCCTTTCTTCCCATTCTTGATTTTCTTCTTCAATTGCAACTTCTTTCTTCCTCCGATGGTTCAGATACTTTGGTTTCCACAAACTTGGCCAAGTCATTTTCTTCCAAGGTGAGCATGATTCTAAACCTCCATGATGTGAAGTTGGATGCTCCTTCGAGTCTATCCTCAATTTTAAGACAGTTCACCATCTTGACTAAAATAGGGATAGATAGGAGATATAAAGAACAATAGAGTATTGTTGTAATGACAAATCTGATCATGATCTTCTTTAAACCTACCTCTGATACCATGTTATTTTTTAAGATCAAAATTGAAACATTCAAAAAATACAAAACAATGAACAATGAACACAAAAATATACCTTGGGAAAACCCTCCAACTTAAAGGGAAAAACCATGCAACAATATATCTCTTATATATTGAATGATAAGAACAACAATCTACTTTAAAATGGCCAAATCCAAGGCCTACGGGTATGACTTCACTTCTTGAAGCACAATGAATAAGATCACACTTGATAAATCTGATTTGCTCTATAGAAGTCTACTCTACCTTATGAATTATACTTCTCATGTTGAATCTCTTGAACAATGAGAAATTACTATATATATACAAGTGAGAGGAAAGAGATTCATCTCTTCAATCTCCATGTTGGCCTCCACCAAACAAATATTATCTAAAATAATACAATAAGTTGGGCTGGAAGTGGGAGCCTGACACTGCTCCTTCACCATCAACACCTAGTAATGATTTTGATATTTTTTGGAGGCCATATGTAATCATCTGAGGGTCCAAATTTATGATTTAACTATTTTTTAGGTTTTTTTATTTTATTTTTAGAAATTATATATTTTTAGGCCCAGATGCTAACTTTAATTATATTTTCTTCCATAATTTAATTATAGTTTTTAGGTTATTTTGGGAGATTTTTAGACCTGTGCACTTTTATGTGAACTTATTATAAATCACAACTCTTAAAAATAGGTATTTTTTTTAGGTTTTAGTTTTTTTTTTCAAATTTTGCATCTAAACTCTAATTTATGAGTTTAGGATTATTTAAGCATGGTTTGGGTTTTTCATTATTTCAATTCATTCAATACGAATCAATTTTGATTTATTGTTTCAAATATTGGCCTATTGGTAATTTTATTATCTTGATAATTATTAGTTTCATTATTTAGTATTAGATCAAGTTTGAGTCTTGGAGGAGAGAGACATGGTGAGAGGATGAAGAAGTATTGTGCAGATGAACTAGACTATACAAGAGCTACAAAGGCAAGTTCAACAATTAACTGAGGTTATCACCAATCAATAGAGAAGATAAGGTGGTGATGAGGAAGGCAGATATCATGAAGGAAAAATTTAGCAAGAAGAAGAATAGCAAGAGAAACCACCATCGATGGAAGAGAGAATAGTTTAAGATATAGAAAGAAGAAATGATGGAATCAAAGTTGATGTTCCATATTATGGAGGCAATGTAAAACCAAAAGAGTTGATAGATTGGATCCAATAATTGAAAGTGAATTACTTTTAGAATGAGAATTTAAGTGTATTTCATTTATTCATAGACATTTTAAAGATATGTTACTTTTTAAATGGAAATATAAATCTATTTGATTTATTCATATTCTATTACAACTTAATGTTCTACCAACTATATTGTAAATTTATGTTAATTTGATATTTCAAAGATGGATGATATTGTGAATCTTCCTCATCCTATCAAGAAATTGTTTACTATTTTTTTTTCAATATTAAATTCTTAAAAAACATAATAATTTAATTATTAATATAATAAAAAATCTAATATTTGTGAACCTTGTTCCTTATTCTAATCTATTTATTTTTGCCTTAAATCTATGTACTTTTACTCATGTTTTTTTGGGGGTCTGGCATATAGCATTAGTCTTCAGTTAGTGCATGCTCCTAATTTTTCAATACCCTTTAAAACAATAAATATTTATATAAATATAAATATTTTGAGTAAAATGTTATAATAATAATCTAAAAATAATATTCTGGTAAGATTAGATTATAGTTGGTATTGCTTATTGTTGACATACTTTGAACTTTGATAATATACACATGCATAGCTGACTTTTAAATTTTTAAAATAAGAAATATGTAAAAGGGTGAAAGTGTCCATTTATTTAAGGATGTGTCTTAAGTTCACATATCCTAATTGTAAGGTGGTAAAATTTTATGAACAATTGTGATAGTAAATGATGCATAAAAAAAATAGGCCAACTTTTGGAGGTCATAACTTTTGACCCATAGCTCTGTTTGAGCTCTTCCACATGCCAAAACAATTATATCAAAAAAAAATTTGATTCCCTAAATAATTATAATGGCCTACCCATGTTTTTGATATTTTATGGAGGCTATATGTGATCATTTGAGGGTTTGAAATTGTGATTTAATGATTTTTTTGAGTTTTTTTAATTTTTAGAAAGTGTATATTTTTAGAACCAAAAGTCAAATTCAGTTGAATTTTCTCCCCTAATCTAATTATAGTGTTTATGATATTTTGAGAGATATTTGGGCTATTTTGGGTGTTATTAAAAATAGACATTTTTTTTTTAGATTTTAATTTTTTTTTAAATTTTGCATGTAAACTCTAATTTCTAAGTTGAGACTTATTTAAGTGTAGTTTAGGTTTATAATTATTTCAATCAATCAATAAAAATCAATTTTTGAGTATTATTTCAAGATCTAGGCCTATTGGTAATTTTCTTGTTCTTGTTAGCTTTTAGTTTCATTATCTAGTATCAGAGGTAGGTTCGAATCTTAGAGGAGAGAAAAAAGGTAAGAGGATGAGGAGGTATAGTATAGATAAACCAGACTATACAAGAATTATAGAGGCAAGTTCAACAATTAATAGAGGTTATCACCAATCAGTAGAGAAGATAAGGTGGTGATGAGGAAGACAAAAATCATGATGAAGAAGTTCAGTAAGAAGAAGAAGAACAAAAGTAGCCACCATCAATGGAAGAGAGGATGGTTCGGGCTTTAGAAGGAAGGAATCAAGGTTGATGTTCTAGATTATGGAGGTACTTTAAAACTAGAGGAGTTAATAGATTGGATGAATAACATGGATAAATTTTTCAAGCGGAAGACCATGAGAGAAGATAAGAATGTAAAATTTGCATGCACAAAATTGAAAGGACGTGCATAAAGAGAGATAGAGGAAGGGTAACGAGAAGATTAATACGTGAAAAAATATGGAGAAGAAGCTAAGAGATAAATTTATTCCTATGGATTATGCACAAACCTTATATATAACATTTTAAAATTTAAGGCAAAAAGATCACAATATACAAGACTATATAGATGAATTTTACATGCTTTCCATACAAGTGGAGCATGATGAAGTAAAAGAGCATATGGAAAAAATGTGTGTAAATAGTCTAAAATTTTATATTAAAGATGAATCAAGCATGCATAGAATAATTAACATGGAGTAGGCTTATCAATTAGCTTTGAAGGTAGAAAAAGTGCAAAATAGATAGAATTTTAGAAGGACATCTACTAGTCTAAGAAGAGGTGGATCCACTCCAATAAGGGTAAGAGGTGGGTTTAATACCAACAGAGGTAATGCCAATAAAGGTGAATCATCATGTGGTGCAGAAAGACAAGATGATAATAGGCAAGGGTTTCAATACCAACAAAGAGGAAGAGGATTTCAAAGAGAATGAGGTTACAATAGTGATAGAGGATAGTTCTCAAATCAATGTATATCATATGTTTATTATAGGTGTGGATAAGAAAGGCACAAAGTATTTTAGTGTCCAAACTATCAAGATCAAAAATGGAGACAAGAAGATCGCCCAAGAGTAAATCTAGTTGAGACTGAAATAAAAGAGCAAAATATTGAAGTTGCACCAGTAAATGTTAGAGAGAATCTCATGATGAGAAGAACCATGATTGCTCCAAGGAAATAACAAGTACATAATAAATAAGGTGGTGATGTATGGATAAAATCAAATATTTTTTGAACAAGATGTACTTCAGGTGGAAAGATATTCAAAGTATTTATAGATGGTGGTATTTGTGAAAATATTGTTTCTAAAGAAATGATTGAGAAACTAAATCTGAAATGTGAAAAGCATCCTAACCCTCATCAAATTTCATGGTTTAAGAAAGGGAATGAGGTTACAGTAGATAAAAGGTGCTTAATCAATTTTTCTATATGGAGAACTTATAATGATGAAATATGGTGTGATGTTATTTTGATGGATGCATGTCATGTGTTATTGGGAATACCATAGCAATTTGACAAGAAAGTAGTTCATGATGGAGAAAAGAACAAATACACTTTTTATAAAAGTGGTACAAAAGTAGTTTTATAACATTTTAAAGAGGAAGAGAAGACATAAATCATGCTTTGTGCTAAATAATTTAACCAAGATATGAAGGTAACAGGTTGTTCTTATGCACTAGTAGCAAAAAATGAAGAAAAAAACATGGTGCCAATACATATAGAAGCAACAAGAGTGTTGAAAGAATATGAATATGTTTTGCCTAATGAGTTACCAAATGGTTTACTACCAAAGAGAGATACTCAACATCACATTGATTTGATTCTAAGATCAGCTCTACTTAATCAAGCAGAGTATAGGATGAGTCCAACAAACATGCATAATTAAATAAACAGGTTACTCAATTTTAAGGAAGAAAGTGATAAGGGAGAGTATGAGTCCATGTCCAACACCAACATTGTTAACTCCAAAAAAATATGGATGGAGAATGTGTGTGGATAGTATAGAAATTAATAAAATTATAATAAAGTATAGGTTTCTTATACCTCGTTTAGATGATATAATGGATGTGTTTGCAGGAGCAAAATACTTTACCAAGATTGATTTAAGGAGTAGCTATTATCATATTTGAATTCATGAAGGAGATGAGTGGAAAACTACATTCAAGACTAGGGATGACTCATATGAGTGGATGGTGATGTCATTCAGGTTATCTAATGCACCTAGCACATTTATGAGGGTGATGAATATAGTACTACGAAAATATATTGGTAAGTTTGTGGTTGTTTATTTTGATGACATTTTAATATTTAGTAAGACTAAAGAACACTTACAATATTTGAGAATGGTAATTGATTTCTTAAGAAAGGAAAAATATGCAAATTTGAAGAAGTGCAAGTTTATGTAGAATAGTTTGGTGTTTTTGGGATTTGTAGTTTTAGCAAATAATGTGAAAATGGATGAGGAAAAGATAAAGGCAATTGTTGAGTGGCATATTCCAAAAATTGTTACCGAGGTAAGAAATTTCCATGGTTTAACAAATTTTTACAGAAAGTTATTAAAATTTTTAGTAGTATTGTGGCACCTATAACATATTGCATGAGAGGGAAGGAATTTGCATGGACTAGAGCAACCACAATTTTTTTTGAAATTTTAAAGAAGAAAATTTTAGAAATGCCAGTTTTAGCATTAACAGATTTTAACAAAGTGTTTGAGATTGATTGTGATGCTTTATTTGTGGGAATTGGTGTTGTGCTAAGTCAAGAAGGAAAGCTAATAGCATATTTTAGTGAGAAATTGAATGAGGTAAGAACAAATTATTCTACTTAGGATGTTGAATTTTATGCAATTGTACAAGATTTAAGACATTGGAGGCAATATCTGGTCCCTAAGGAGTTTATACTATTTACAGATCATGATACTTTGAAGTATGTGAATACATAAAAGAAGTTGAATAGTAAGCAGGCAAAGTGGGTTTCTTTCTTGCAAGGATATACTTTTGTGTTAAAACATAAATCAGGGAAGGAGAATCAGGTAGTTGATGTATTGAGCAGGAGGATAGCATTATTAACTACTATCGTGAGTGAAGTAGTTGGATTTGAAGCTATTAAAAAATTATATGATATTGATCCATATTTTATCAAGGCAGTTGAGCAGTGCAAGAAACCATTAACAAGTGGGATAGATGTTATTCATGATGAATATCTTATGCAAGAAGGTTATCTCTTCAAAGAGAAACAATTTTGCACTCTGAGTTTCTACGAAACAATATAATAAAAAAATTACTACTGATAATAAATTTATCCATCTTAAACTTAATAAGTATTTAAGATTTATTGACATATGTTTTAAATTAGATTATATTAAACCATTAAGTAAATTTTAAAGAAAATATTAAAAAAATTAATATTTTAAATCTTAATTATAGGCGACCCACTTTTTTCCTTGTGTTCTCTTATGACAATATGATCGACATAAACCCCTTCCATATGTCCTCCGTATGTTAGTTTTTTTTTTACGGATATTTCAAATTTGAAAAAATAAAAAACACATCTTTTTGAATGTATTTTGCATCCTTCAGCCTCCTCTATCCTCCCTCCCTAAAATACAAAATTTATTTGTCAATAGAAATGAAGTGAGTGGAGTGTTATATATAGGGGTCTCGTCAAGTTGACTATATCCAGATGCTAAACAACCAACATAATTCACTTCGTACTGCCACTATTTTGATAACAACGAACTGTGTTTTAAATGTATTGTTGAATTCGAGACTTCACTTTCAAAAATACAAATTATTTATTATTAGATTAATGTAAATATATTAATATTAACAATATATATGTTATCAATTTGTAGTTGGTTTAAAAGTTTAAAAAATATTGGAAGGGATTGTATATTAAATATGGTTTGGTGAGATATTTTAATGTATAACATAAAAAATTAATGTTAAATTATATTTAAAAATTGAAGATGCAAATCACATAAAATAAATAGAACTCAATAATTTTATAAAGGCATAATGTTACATGACATAAATTATCATTACCTCTTATTATCACCACTTAATTTATTTTAAACTCTTTTATCATTTGCATGTTTTGTATTGTTTAATCCTTCCGTACCACTTCATCATTGTTGAAGCTCTTCATAAAACAAAATGTCTTCTTATCGTATGATTCATTGCAATTCTATATGAAATAATACACAATCTCATTCTATACCATCATCTCCACCAAAAATATATGTTTGTTTTTGCTTATTGTTATATATACAAAAGCTAGGATGAAATCGTCAATCATAAGTTTAAAATAAGATACAACTACCACTTCATATTCTTTCACTTTACGAAACCATACTTTATCAAAATGACTACTAATTTATATTCTTTCACTTTACAAAACCATACATTACCAAAACAGAAAATTACACCTTATATATTATATTAATATTATAATATAATATTAATGTATAACATTTTATAATAATATTTATATATATCAAAAATATGAAATATTTAATAATAAAAATAACATATTAAATTATTAGTTATTATATATTAATATTGTAAATATAAGATAATATAATTATTAATATACTATATATTATATTAATAATATACTATTTTTATAATATACTATTAAAAAATTGAAAACATTTACAACATAACAATTTTATCTTATTTTACAACACAACACTGTACTTTATTTCTTATAGTAAAATTATATAGATGTTTAGACACTAGTTAAACTCAGAGGAAACAGTGTAGGAAAGCACAAGATAGCTGTCGTTTGAATAATATATGTCGATCTAACAATGTTGTGCATCTGTTGCTACAAAGAATACTGGATTGCAGAGTGATTTGTGGAATTTGATCCGCTACTTGTGCACAAGCAGAATTTATTGTTGATAATAAATGGCTCTGAGGTTGAATTCAAGTCATTTATCGACAAACTTTTCCTATCTGCAATTGAAGAACCTGCCTTCCATTTTTCCGCATGGAGCTTTAATACCAAGTGGACATTTCTAATCAAAATAACATAAATCTTAAGAAATTAGTCAGAAGCTGTGGGACTATTGTTAGAAATACTTTTGAAATTTATTTTCAAAGAATGCTCAACACTTGTCATTCGCAAAAATTAGTCCATAATGTTTGCTGCAAACAGTCTGTCAGATTCTGAGCTATTGGAGGACCTGAACACAGAAAGGCACTGCCAGGTTAGGAACGTTTTTGCTTGGTTCTGTGTTCAGATGAAGTTACGAAACATTTGATTCATCTTGTACACTGTATACACACCTGCAGCTGATCAGAGGATGTGTTTAGATTTTTAGTATTTTTAATACTATTTTAAGCAGCCCATAATAATGTGCGGTGAATTTTATTTGATCAATACCCTGATGAGGAACTGAATTTGATGTAGTTGCTTTTGTTCCGTTATAAGTTTTTACAGGTTAAATTTGAGAGATGGAAAGGAAATGAATTTGATTTACTTGTCTGGTTCATTTTCTACTTAATGTAATTCTAATGTGTGTTGGAAGTCTTCCTGCGAAAGTTTTTTTGACTTTCTTGGTCTTCATGTTTTTGCAGGATTCACACCCAAGCTTTGACATTAGCAGTTTTGCCTGGAGCTGCTCTTGTTGATTATTTTGATCACAAGTCAGGTGCTAAGGCAAAACGATACGAAAAGCATATATAGTGTCGGTGATAAACATGCGATGACTACTTAACACTGTTGCTGCGTTGTTGTAGTTCGACAGTTGAAGCCTTCGCACAGTGGTCATGAATCTTTTGGTCACATGTGACATGAATCTTTTCGAGTTTTATTCCAATAAATATATTTTTATGTAATTATAATATTTTTATATATTAAATATATAATATATATGAATATTATATATTATATATTATATGATTTATATAAATATTATATTAAAAATTTGGTGAGACAACCTCGTGCGTAGTATTAAATACTAACACTCAATTATTTAAAAGTTAAGGATGTAAATCATATGAAACTAATAGATCTTAAGAATTCCACAAAGGTTACAATTTCTGCATAGAGGTCAATGATTTCCAATTACGCTAGTGTTGGCATCATATATTTCTGCATAGAGGTCAATGATTTCCAAAGCATGGATTAACATAGAGCACCATAAATTGGGCTAGCATGCAACCCCGCATTCTGCACCCAAACAAGTCATAGTCATTCCTCTAGACCTTCTCAATCATTCGGGTGTGGGTGCCCTCTGTCAAGATATTGGGGTTTTTGGCCAGCTTGGAGTCATATATCTCATCTACAAAATTGGTGACCAATTCTTGGTCTCTACAGTGCCCCTTGCTATCCTTTTGACATTCGGCACCTTCTCCTTTAGCTGAGTGGGAGCAGAGGCATAGGATTTGCTCACTACATATGAAGGGGGAAAGCCTCCCTGGCTACCCGAGCTGTGGGTTATCTATTTTATTGGATGCTTCTCACCTCCTGATGAAGATGTTGAAGTCTCCATATCAATAATTCCTCTTCAAAATCAATCTTTGTTCATAAATAAGATATTGGGTCAATAAATTCTGCTCACAGGGTCTCGTAATTCTTGGCTCGACTCTCTCTACTCTTTATATTTTACTCAATGCTCTCAAAAATATCAATGCATCTAATAATTTCAATAGATGAGGATAGGGTTAGTTATACACCAACTTTTCCAGGCATGATCATCATGGATAATTTTGAATTCAGGGTGCTCCATAAATGTTGAGGGTAGCGCACATGCTCGAGGAGCAACTCGCAAGAGATTTGCAACGATCCTCATGAGGAATCATGCAATATGGAGTGTCTGAAATTGATGTTACGAGAGGAGAATAGATGATTGTCTTTCAAAGAATGTTTTTAAAATTTTAGGATGGTTAGGGTAGGGACAACGAGAGGAACCCCTTGTGTTAATGGCACTTACTCAAAAGAAACAATAAAAGAAAGGGAAACAAACTAAGGGAGACAAAAAATAATAGGGAAAACACATAAACAAAAGGGGAAAATAACTGAATTTGCATAAAGGGGAGGCAGGTTAGCTAGTTAAAATGTTTCAAGTTGATTTTGTTAACTAGGATCTCCAATTCATTGCCTTCTTCATCTTCTAGATCAAAAGCATTTCCCTATTTATTACTGATGATACAAAATGGTCCTTTCCATAAAGAATCAAATTTCACATGTTGGCATGGCTTTCTCTATTCTTTATATTTTAAGAACCAAATCCCTAGGTTTGAATCCTAGGTTCAATGTTTTCTTGCCGAACCACCGCTTGACCGCTTGCTACTAGGTGATTTTTGCATCATTTACCTAGTCTCTTGCCTCTTGGAGGCTAAGTAGCTCTATGAACCTAACTTCCATCACTCTATTTTCTACAATCTAAATAGCTTTTAGAAGTTGTAACGCATGGATCTTCAACAACACATGCATGACTACCTCCTTCCCGTATACTAGTTCATACACAAGGAAGTTTTCAATATCTATTTGGGAGTGATGAGATCTACCCATATGGCCATTTTTACATGCATATGCCACTCCCTCTACCGGTTTCTACCCATCTTTTTGATCAGCCTTATATCAAATTATTATTTGTTGACTCTGCCAACCCATTCCCTTGAGGTAGTAATTGGATGAAGTCTTTAAGAAGATACTATTTCAGAGTGTGAAATCATAAATCTTGGACCCAAGGAATGTTTTTACATTTTAAGAGATGATCATCTTGGGCAGGTTGAACCTTGTCATGAGTTCTTCCAAGAAGTTGAGGATCATATTCTCAATTTCTTCTCTTAGCAGGACCACTGTAGTCCACCTAGTGAAGTAATCAGTTGTTGTTAATATCCATTTGTGACAAGAACTAGATATGGGATTGATCATTTAGATGAAATATAAACCCCACTTTGTGAAGGGTTCATCAGTCATAATCAGATTCAATGACATAGCTGAATTTTTTCTTTTTCCCACAAAGAACTAGTATTTCTAGAAATTTTTTACTATTTGATGGCAGTCCGTAAACATGGTCAGCTAGTAGTATCCTACATACATGATCTTATTCATCATGGTTATTACTAAGAAGTGACCACCTAAGGGGGAAAAATGCATATCTTGGAGGATTTTATCATCTTGGTGTTTTTTAATATATTGGATTATATCTCCATCAATGTTTCTTTTGAACAAGATTCCTTGGACCAATATGTAGCTAGACCCTTAAAGCCTATAGAAACACCTTTCATGCATTTGGAGGCCATCAGGATACTAAATGATTTGTATGAATTATATCCTATCAACCACCCAAGATCGATCAAATTTGTATTGGTTCAGTATGACTGCTTTTGATGTGTCTAGTTTCTCTAGTGAGACAAATGCACATTGGGATAAATACTTGTAGATTCCTCTTCCTTTGACCGCCTTAGTTGACTTGACATCGATATCATATTTGAGGATCTTGGTGATCCAATTGGCCCATTTTTGGTGATTTATCCTTCCATTATGTATTCATGGACACTAGAGTGTGCCACGTACACCATTATTTTGCTTCCCACCATAAGGTGCCTAAACTTTTTGAGGCCCTTGATAATGGTGAAAGCCTATTTCTCTACAAAGTTTTATTTGACTTCATACCCATGTATTATTTTTGAGTAGAATATGATTGGGTGTTCATTCCCTCCTTCCCTTTTTTTTTAAGTTAACATGGTCACTAGGTTATGTTTACTCTCATAGACATATATTATGAAATACTTGGAAAATTTAGGATTGACTAATAAAAATACAATAGATATCACATCATTGATTTTATCTAGTGTTTCTCTCCATTCGGGTATCTATTTGAAGGCCTAGTCCTTCTTCAACATCAACATGATTGGTTTCAACAATCGTGTGAAGTCAGATATAAACCAACTAACAAAGTTAATCTTCCCAAAGAAAGACTTGACCCCTTTGTTGTTTACTAATAAAGTTAAGTCTCTGATGGCTTCTATTCTTTCTAAATTGATAGAGATCCCTTCTTTGGATACTACATATCCAAGCATCTTTCCCCGTGGAACTCTAAAGACACATTTTTTGGGTTTAAGAGATACCTCAAATTCTTGGCACATTTGGAAAACCTTTTCTAGATGATCAAAGTGGTATTCCTTCTCCTTTGAGAACATAGTGAGGTCATCCAAATAGTTGAAGATGATCTTATTAATTAACCCTTTAAAATCTGCATCCATAGCTCGCTAGAATGTAGCCTAGTATTAGAAACTCTGAAAGGCATCTTCACATATGCAAATGTTCCCCACTTTGTGGTGAAAGTGGTTTTGTGCTAATCTTCCTTATTTACCCAAACTTGATTATATTTAGAGAATCCATCCATCAAAGAGAAAATTTTTACACCTACCACTATCTCAAGGATTTGTTCCATAGAGGGAAGGAGGTAGGGATCCTTCAAGGAATCCTTATTAAGTCACATAATTCTATGCATAGTCAGATCTCTTCACTCTTTTCTTGCATAGGAATGAAGTTGGATACTCAAGTCGAATGTTTGATTGGTTATATGATTTTTGAGTTGATTAGTTTCCTATGCTCCTGGTCCATGAGGGACTCAATTATTTATTTTACCATTCTTTGTTTATGTCATACAAATTTGGCTCCCTCCATTAAGTCTATAGTGTGTTGGATGATCTCATCGTCATATCCTCTCAAGTCATCAGAGGTCCATGCGATGATGCCTTCGTACATTTCAAAGAAGGAGACCAACTACTCCTTATCTTTTTGAAAAACCTCCTTTCCCACCTTTAACTTTCTTTCACCTCTAACATCAATCTCAGAGTATTCATCTTTATCAATTAACAACTTCCATTTATTGTTCTTGATGTCATTATAATCAAACAGATTCTCTAAGCTGATGAGCCCCTTTGACATCTTGTTGGTTTTTAATTTCACGATCTAGTCTTGGTAGGTTTTTTCAATCTTTGGTTACAATTGTTCCATGAATTTTCATGATTTCTAGGGAAACATGGCAATCTGAACATCACTTTTGAACATTTGCCAATTCTAATCATTATTGGGGATGGTAGGACCTATCAACCAAGCCATACAAAGTGGCTATGGATTTGGGTAGCAAGGATTAATACCAATCAAGGGATCTCCTCTTAAAATAAGTGGCTAATAGGCTCAAGGCTACATTCTATACATTCACATAGTGTACAGTGCACACATTTGCAACATCTTGGAGATGTTTTGTTACAGTCTTGAAATCTTCTCCAAAGAATTTAGGGAGCACCCTTA
Organism: Torreya grandis; assembly: GCA_037957365.1. Classification (NCBI taxonomy): domain Eukaryota; kingdom Viridiplantae; phylum Streptophyta; class Pinopsida; order Cupressales; family Taxaceae; genus Torreya; species Torreya grandis. The sequence continues at coordinate 4,690,624 of JARHVA010000451.1, forward strand.
GAGCATTTGCAATAATGGGGTCCCATGTGGCTAGGGGTATCGAGGAGATAAGTGGTTTGATGTTATCCCATGATACAAAGTTCCTTAGCGATCCTAGAAGATCCATTTTTTATTGTGGTTGTTGAGTAGTGCTAGATCATGTGGTCCTTTGGTGAGTTGGAACCCCTAGAGACACTGTTAATAGGCTTGGATTCTTCATTGTCTATGACCTTTTAATGGGTCTTTGGCTCATAAACTCAAACTCCTAATCAATTTTGTGTTGTGGATCATATTTCTATGTTATAATGTATTTCAAATACTTTACATTAATAATGTATTATACACTCTTTATGTATTCTCACTGAGGAACCATTTTGGGTTGACTTGGCCATGGTTATAGTACCCATTGTTTTTTTAAACCACTATGTTGATGTATTATGCATATATGGATATTCATTAGGTAATACATCATGAGAACAAGGCTTTGAGAAGGAAGAACAGAGTGTGCGAATTTAGGAGGGTTTGTTGATCACAGCTCCAAATAATATTTGTGCATTGTAATTATGAGAAGCAGATCTGAGAGTGGATTGTACTCTTGTGCCTTGTAATAAAATATAAACAAGTGTTTCTTGGTGGGTGTAGCTCATATTGCATGAACCACGTTAAATCGATTCTTCTTGTTGTGCATGTTTAATTCTATTTTTTTATGTATCTCTATTCATATCTATTATTATTGCAATTCTATGAAATTATTTTTCATCATTTTTTTATTTATTCTTAACAACTGGTACTATGGCTTTAGGTTTTTATTTGATGAAGTATTGAATCGTAGGAAGGGATATTAGTTCAAGTGGGAGCTATGGATGATGATCACAAATCAAAGGTTAAAAATTTCAATGTGTAAAATTTTGGTCTATGGAATATGTAGATGGACGATTACCTCTATCAAAAGGACCCCCATGCTCTATTGGGAGGAAAAGTAAAGCAACTAGTGAGTATGAGAGATGAGGCTTGGGAGTTACTTGATAGAAAAGCACTTGGGGCCATTAGGTTATGCCTTCCATCTTCATTCATGTTTAATATACCATAGGAGAAGACCATGGAAGATCTCATGAATGTATTAGGGAATTTATATGAGAAACCCTTTGCTTCTAATAAAATATTTTTAATGAAAAAATTATTTAATATGAAGATGTCTAAAAATGGTTCAGTTACTAATCATTTGAATGAATTTAATATGGTTGTGAGTATGTTAAACTCTATAAAAATTGATTTTGATGATTAAGTTATGGATTTACTTATTTTGTGTTCCTTACCAGAGAGTTGGAATATCCTGGTAATAGTTGTGAACAACTCAGTCTCTAATAATTCCAAGTTGAAGTTTGAAGATGTCATATGAGTAATCTTTAGCGAGGAAATGGGATGAAAAATCTCTTACGAGAATTATACTTCACATGATTCTTTGGTTGTGGAGAGTAGAGGGAGATAAAATTTTAGAGCAAAAGGAAAGCTTGAAAAGTCAAATGGTCCTGGAAGGTTAAAATCAAGGAGCAGGATGGTATGGTGGCATTGTGGAAAGACTGTCCATGTGAAGAAGGATTGTTAGTCTCTTCATAACAAGAATAAAAATTAGGAAGACCCCAAGGAGGTGAATGTGACAACATTTAATGTTTATTATGCATTAATTCTCTCCATTGATAATATTATTGAGACTTGGGTTTTAGATTCAAGGGCTTCTTTTCATGCTACACCATATAGGCATTATTTTATTGATTATGTTCAAGGGAATTTTGGACATGTTTATTTTGGTGATGATGAGATTTTCAGCATAGAAGGATAAGTAAGTGTTCAAATAAAGATGTATAATGGGAACACTTGACCACTGAAGGATGTCAAGCATGTGCCTAAGTTGAGATGGAATTTGGTATCCATAGGATAGCTAAGTAGTGAAGGTTATATGGTCACATTTATAGTAGATTATTGAAAGGTAACCAAGGGTGCTCTTGTGGTAGAAAGAGGTAATAATTTTAGTACCATATATTTATAAAATAATGTTGACTATTATAATTTAGTTTTTGTAGATGCAGATGCAACTTTGTGGCACAATAGGCTCAATCATATGAGCCACAATTGCATTCAAATTTTGAAGGATCAATTGCCTAGATTGAAATGGTCTGATTTAGATTTATATGAAGACTTTTTGTTTAGAAAATATAAAAGGGTAAAGTTTCTAAAGGTTTGACCTACAAGGAAGGAGAATAAGTTGGAGCTAGTTCATTCAGATGTATAGGGGACAACTCAGGTGTCTTTTATTGGTGGATCATCTTATTATGTCACTTTTATTGATGATGTAACCAGGAATGTTTAGGTGTATGGCATTAGGATAAAATTTGATGTGTTTGATACATTTAAAAGATGGAAAGCCTTGGTTGACAATGAAATAGCTCTCAAGTTAAAATGTCTCAGCGTATATAATGGTGGGGAATATTACAACAATGAATTTTTTTATTACTATTAAAGGAATGAAAATCATAGATAGAGGACAGTTCCAAGAACTCCATAGTATAATGGAGTGTTATAAAATATGAACAAGACTATCATGGAGTGTGCTAGGAGCATGAGGTTGCATACAGGACTACCTCTTCAATTTTGGGCATAATAGTAAACTCAGTTGTATATCTGATAAATAAAGGACCTCTATCTTCTTTAAATAGAGGAATACATGAGCAAGCTTGGTCTAGTAAGAAGGTTTATTATTCATTTCTTAGGATATTTGGCTATGAATCCTTTAGTCATATTGATAAAGATGATAAAAAATGACAAGATAAAGACTTGATCGGCATGTAGTAACATGTTTATTATTCCCCTCCATGTGTTGTTATTTGTACCTATACATATTTTTATTTGTGTTCTCTACCTATAAACTCTTAGTAGATAATCACATGGTTTTCATAAAGATATCAACATAACCATTTATTTAGAATAGATGAAACGATTACATTCTTGGGAGATGCACAACCATTCTTTGATGGTTTAGTGTTCACATATGTGTTTCCTTAGACACTTGATTTGAAACCAATGAGTTAGACATATTCTATCCTATGCCAAGTTGTATAGTGTAATTATTCTTCAATTTTCAAAATGGTATTTAGAAAAGAGTCTTGGAACTTTTGAATATGGGTCTCCAAGAATGATTATTTTTTGACTCTATATTTAGATGATGACATTTGCATTCATAAAAATGGTGATACGAATATTTTTTACTCATATACCATAATTGATAGAAAAATATTTTCATGAATATTTTCAAGTGAACAATAAAACATACAAAAAAATTTAGAAAAAATGATCCAAACTAACAACTCATGTCCATTTCTCATATAATTGAGATAGGTGAACTAGTTGTTAATTGGTCAGATCAAGATATGTGAAAATATATAAATCAAGTGATGTATCCCGATAATGTGTGTTCATTTCTTATAGATTCAGATAGACAAATTGGCTTCTAGTATAATAACATTGTATATATTCATTATTATCCTAGGTGTCTTTTATCTCATTCAATAAGTTGTTTTTCATTTCCCATAGGAATAGGAAGAGTCTCTTTGGAAATGTGAAGTGAGTAACCATTTTTTATTATATATTTTTAAGGTTTGGTCTTCTAAATTTAATGTAAAAACCATTTTGGCTTGATCCAATAATTTTTAAATCATGAATTTATCCTAGACATGATAGTGGTATTAAAGCAAGGGATTTGATTTTCTAAAGTTTTCCCTATTCTCTTAAAAAAATTCAGTCATACAGCCTGCTAAAATTTCTTCAATTTAGTTTATTTATTATTTTTTGACATTGAATGACATTCCAATTAGGAGAGGTGTTTCACTTCAAAAAATAGTGTACTTCATATGGTGTCTCAATTTTCTACAATTTACAACTACATAGGTCTATATTCAGCTTTTCAAAAGGTGTCTTCAAACCCAAAAAGGTGCTTCAATAGTATTTGGCTATAATAATACCCAACGTATGCTATTTATATAGATTTAATAAGATTACTACTATTTTTTAACTATGATACAACACTTTTAAAGTAATTTAATCATTTGAAACTATGTAGAAATTCTTTGGTTGTATATTTGATCTTTGGTAGTGTAATAGAAAATATAAATTATGTGGCTATAATTTTGGCATGATCTAAAGATGTTATGACAATATTGAGGGAGATGTTGCTTAGAAAGTGGCTAGAGAATAGCATGAAATTCAAAACTTGGCATTTCATTTGCTAATTGACTTCAACTAGACCTACATCTAACAAAAATGTGTGGTAGTTCAACTAAAATCTCTCCAAAGGTAGCAAGATAATCCCCAAGGTAGCATATCATTCTTATGTCTTATTTATATCTAACACATCAAATATGCAGTATTCTAAGAAGAATGTGGCTGATTTAAAAGGCATGTAGAGTCTATAATTTTATTTTTCCAATATTAAAATTTTTTCCATAAAATCCAATCAAGGAGTGAGAGGTATACAAAATGTTAATCTTTAATTTAAAAAGAAATATTTTATTTTATTTTAAATTGAAATATTTAAACTTTTAATTTGAAGCATTTAAAATTGCCTTGAGTAATCTACTCTAAATCATATTTTATCAAAAAAATTAAAAGTTTCAAATTAAAAGATAAATAAGGAGAGCTACTCTTTTACCCATTTATATCTATCGAAAGGTGTAAATCTAGAAATCAAGAAAAAGTGAGAATATCATCAAGTATAAAGTTTTATTTTCAAATCAGTTCAATTAATATAATGAATTATTTTCATGTGCCACCTAGGTACCACATACCATTATGCTCTCATGTGCCTTAATTCCCCTTTCACATACTACCGAGTCTATAGAAAGGGTGAGCTTCCTCCACATACCAATGGGTATAGAAGAAGAGTTGGTATATAGTAATGGTGGTATGTGGAAAAAGGGACCATTTGGAGTGATAAGGAACCTATTTTTGGTTAACAAAAGTCAAAATCAAAAATCAAAACTCAAAACTCAAAAATCCATTCAATCAAATTAATCATTGGCATAACATTGAATAACAAAGAAAACTAGTTAGAATGGTCTTTGTAAGTGGAGAATATACTCATATTTGAATATCTATCATTTGATATTTGTGATAAATATACACAACCAACCATGCCAATGAAGAATGCAAAGTATATTTAGACATAGAAGTAGAAAAACTAGAAATCATTAGCCTTGATGAGGGCCTCAGTTGATGGAGATGTGCTACACCATATTTAAGGGTGCAATGCTCCATGGGAATTATTTTAAAAATTTAAGGAGCCATATTATTCCCACTTAGAGTTGGAATTCATTTAGTTGTAATTGAATTTATTCAACCTTGAGATGAAATATGATAACTCCTGAACCAAAATAGGTTGAACCTTGTCCCCGCTTAGTGCGAGTGCATAAGTATTTTATTAATTTCAAAAAAACAAGTACATAAGGGTGCCTTTACTTCGTTAACCCTTTTACAATGAAAACATGGATTTATATAGTTTTTACCAATGACCGGTAAAAACAACTAATCCTATAACCAACTAAATACATGAAAACAATCCGTAAAGTAATTCTAATTAATAAATATAAAACATTAAAACTACCTAATAATTAAACTAAGTAAGTTTATTTTATGAGGGTGTCTTTACTAAAATATGCATGCCCCATTTACAATAATTATTTATTACCTACCAAAAAGCTAACCTAACGTTAAGACTTTGGAACAAGTCCTAACAAACCCCCCTATGATCCAAAGTCAGGTCTTTAGACACATACCAAGCATTTTTCTGAATTTTTCAAATTTGATTCTATTAAGGGGTTTTGTGAAGATATCAGTTGTCTAATTGACAGTTAGGCAATATATTGGATCAAGAGTTTTCTTTACCACCAGCATTCACTGATAATGGTGTTTGACATCCATATGTTTTTATTTGGCATGAAACACTGGATTCTTGGACATCTTGATTGCACTCTGATTATCAATGTATAACTATTTAAGAGCAAACTGAGAACCTGAAGATCTTCAAGAATCCAACGAAGGTAAACAATTTCTCTAGAAGCATCTCATGCTGCAATATACTCTAATTCTGCTGATGAATTTTTCACTGTATCCTGCTTCTTACAACACCAAGCAATGGCAGCTAAACCCATATGCATAGTGTATCCTATGGTTGACACTATGTCATCCACACATCCACCAAAATCTGCATCACAATATCCAACAAGTTTGAAGTTCTTGTTGCAGCAGTATTCAAGGCCATATGTTTTCGTTCCCTGAAGGTAATGAAGTACTCATTTTACTACATGCCAATGAATTTATATAGGCTCATGAATAAATCTAGATAAAATTCCAACTGAAAATGAAATATCAGGCCTGGTAGTCATCAAGTTTATCAAACCTCCCACCAATTGTCTATATGTGGTGCCATCAAAAAAGGCATTGCTATCATCCTTATACAGTTTCAAGTTACTTTCCATGGGAGTGAGGGCAGGTTTGCAGTCACTCATGCCAAATCTCTCTAATAACTCAAAAATATACTTAGTTTGTGAAATGAAAATACCATGCTCTTTATGAGTTACCTCTATGCCTAGATAGTAGTGAAGAAGTCCAAGATCTGTCATCTCAAACCCATCTTTTAATTCCTTCTTCACAGACTTGTTATGGTTTTCATCATTACCTGTGAGAAACAAGTCATCGACACAGAGAACAAGTATCACCATTTTCTTACCCTAGACTCAAAAATAGAGAGTATCATCAAATTCACTGCAATGAAAACCAATGGATTTCAAGTATGAATCCATTTTCTCATATGAAGCCCTGGGTGCCTGTTTGAGTCCATACAAAGCTTTTATCAATTTACATACTTTGTGTTCAGCACCCACCTGTTCAAAACCATGAAGTTGTTTCATATAGACTTCTTCCTGTAAATCACCATTTGAAAAAGCACTTTTAACATCCAATTGATGTACTTTCCAACTATTTTGTGCTGCTAAGGCAAGTACCATATGAATAGTGTGCCATTTGGTAGTTGGTGCAAATGTTTCCTCATAGTCAATACCTTCTTGTTGCGCATATCCTTTTGCAACAAGTCATGCCTTATGTTTATCAATGGATCCATCTGATTTATACTTAGTCCTATAAACCCATTTACATCTAATGGGTTTAACATGTGGAGGAGAATCAACTAAAACCCATGTATTATTGTTAAGTATGGAATCATACTCACATTTCATTTCCTATTGCCAAACATGTTCAGTAGATGCCTCCTAAAAAGTGGATGGCTCAGTGGAAGATGAAGTAAAAACCATAGCATAGTTTACCTATTTTTGAGAATTCTTAGGCCCTGTTAAACCAACTTCATCTGCTGTCAAGTCAGAAAAAGTACTTTGATCCCATTTTGGATACTTAGACAAATTATTCAAATTAGCGACTCCAGAATTCTCAACATGTGCATCATTCAAGGGGGACTTAGAGAATTTTTAACAATTTCTAAGTCATCAACTTGTGAACTTGTAGATGAAGGAGAGGAAAGTGAAGGAATTTGAGTCTCATACCATAACTTCAAAGAGTTATCTCCATTATTCAAACCCTTATCTCTTTTTGTATTTTTCCTCTCTAATCTATCAAGTTGAGAATCAATCTCTGCAGTGTTCATACTCCCAAACTCATCAAATATTACATCTCGACTCACTATGAATTTGCATGAATCCTATGCAAGCAAATGAATCCCCTTTTTATCTTTAGAATAACCAAGAAAGATGCATTTCAACTTTATGGTTCCAACTTAGTTCTATGTTTAATAGGAACCAAAGCAAAACAAACACATCCAAACACTTTCAAGTGTTTAACTTTTGGTTTAAATCCATACCATGCCTCATATGGAGTTTGTCCCAAAAGTGCAACTGTGGGGGACCTGTTTTTCAAATACACTACAGTACCAATAGCTTCAGCCCAAAACTTATGATCAAGCTGTTTATAGTGAAACATGGCACGTGTTATGCCCTCTAAAGTTTTATTCATTCATTTAGATACTCCATTTTATTGTGGAGTATAAGCATTACTATATTGTCGATGAATACCATGTTCTCGACAATAATCTAAAAATTCATTAGAGGTATACTCACCTCCATCATCTAAATGAAGAGTGGCCAAATGTGAACATATTTCTTTTTTGACTAAGTGTAGCCAATCAACAAACTTAGCAAAAACTTCAGATTTGTTTTTCATAAAGAATACCCAAGTTATCCTAGAAAAGTCATCAATAAACAAGACAAATTATCTACACCCACCAATGGATGACTTTTTCATGTCACATATATCACTATGAACTAACTGTAAACATCTGTTAGCTCTCCAAGATGATTGTTTAGGAAAATTTTCCTGATTTTGTTTGCCCAAAACACATGACTCACAAAGAATACTATCTTTGTGAAAAGTGGGCAACCCATTCACCACACCATATCTCTGCAAATCCACTAAAGAGTGGATATTCAAATGTCCATAGTGAAGATCCCATAACCATTGTGTAGATATAATACCTGTACCTATGTCAACAACCACTGCAAGTTTTATATTGGGAGGAAGCACCTTACAATGCAATCTAACCAAGTTTCCATCTTCATATCCTGTAGACATTGTTTTATAGTCAGCCTTCACTAAATTGATGTAAATGAGCCCATTTTCAAGCACAATTTGATAACCTTTCTTTTGAATAGTTACTAAAGAAAGTAAGCATTTCTTCAATGTGGGAACATACCAAACATCCTCCAAGTATTTTATAGACCCATTAAGAAGAAGAATCTGAATATATCCAAGTCCTAGTGGTGTATGCATAGACTTATCTGCTAAGGCAACTGGAGAGAGAGAAGCTTCCTTATAAGACCAAAAGAAATCTCTCCTAAGTGTCATGTGTTTGGTTTCTCCTGTGTCTAAAACCCATACATTTGTGAGCTCCTCTCTAGCCTCATATTCAATATAATCAATGTGCCCCAAAGTAGTGAATGTAGATTCATGGGCAACATTACTAGATTCATCATAGTCATGATCGGCATACTGAGTAGAGTTAGTCTTAGTCACTTTTTGTGGCCTCTAAATTTTATCAAAAGGAATCTTACATTGTGAGTCAATGTGACCAAATTTTCCACAACTATGACAATGAATGTCTGATCTACCTCAATCTCTACCCCTATATGAGTTGTGACCATGTCCTCAATCACTTGTTTCATGTGAATGTGATTGATTAGATTGTTGATTATTTGAATGACCCCTACCTCTATTTTGATATCTTCCTCCTCTATAACCTCGACCCCCTCTATAACTATTTCCTCTATTATTTTGATGCCCAGATGAAGATGAACTATGCTTTGACTCCAAAACATGGGCTTCTTCAGTTTTCTTGAATTTCTTAGGTAGAGAGAGGTCATGTTGGATGAGAAACTCAACCAACTTATCAAAGGTGATTCCTATGATCTTGTTAGAGACATGCAACATTTCAACAAAATTCCTATAGGACCCTGGTAGTCCTTTCAAAGCAGTAGTAACTATGAGGTCATCATCTAGTTTTCCCAAACTAGCCTTAGTGTACTCAGTAATGATATTTTTCAACTTACACATATATTATCCCATATCCCCATCTTCATCTAATGATAAAGTAAATAACTCCATATGAATATCTATCTTCTTATGCTTAAGTTTCTTATCATACAAATCTGACAATATTTTCCATGCAGTGTAACTATGAGGAGAATTTTCAATATAAACATAAGTATCACGAGTACAACATTTAATGAGAGCTAAGGCCTTAGAATCATGCAAATTAAATATATCTAATTTAGCCTGCTCTATTGGCAATGTGGGATTTTCATTCTTAATAATATCCCATAACTTATTAAACACTAGTGAAGCCTCCATCAATTGTTTCCAATCTGAATAATTGGAAATTGTTAATCTATCACCATCTAAAAGCAAATTCTAAATTTTTAGCATTTTGAAATGAAAGCAAGTGCAGTAGAGAAAAATGCAACAAAATGCAAAAGAAATGAAACAAATATCACACTCACTGCACAAGACACTGCTTCTATGGGGTTTTGCACTTAACCTCCGCATAGAGCATAAAAGAAAAATAAGTATTTTTGATGGGTTTTGCACTTAAACTCAGCAAAAAATCAATATTACACCCTTATTTCACCAAATTACAACCTTATCTCACCACAACAATGCAAACAAAATATGATTGATTTTCCCCTTTTTTAAAAAAATAAATAACACAATACAATAAGTATGTGTTTTACAATATTCAGATTTAAAAAGGGAATATTCATTTTTCAAAAAAGCATATTCCAAAGCAAAAAAAAACTTTCTCCAAAAAGAAGGGATTTGAACCCTTGACCTCCTCCTTTGCAAGCTTCTAACAAAATAAGCTTAACCAATTGCTCTAAGTGGATTTGCAAAACATTATACTCATAAATTTCTACTTATTCTAAATTTTGTGTATGAGGGAAAATTTAAAAAAATTACATATGAGTAAATAAATTCAAATTTTTCTCTTTTTACAGCCTTCTCAAGCAAGCTTCCTCCCGTGGGACCCACTAAGACAAATTTTTGATATCAAAAAACATTAGAAATAGAAAAAATAAATTTCTAAATTTTATTGTAGTGCCAAGTTTGCCTGGGATGCCATGGTAGCTCCTGGGAATTTTCTTTTCACCTGTTTTCTCTCTCATAGGCCGTACAAATCCGTACAGGGTAGGTAAAAAGAATTTTCACTGAGTTTTTGCAAATTTTTTGAGGTGTATTTGTAGGGAATGAGATCAAAATAAATCCTGGGCATTTGAAGGCCATACCACAGGCTGTACAAGTTCAAAAAATTCTCAGATTTACAATTTGAATGCAAAAAATAGGGGTTTAATATCATTTGATCAAGATTGGCAGGAGTTTTAGCTATTAAGAGGCCTGAGAATGAGATGAATCAATAATGGTAGCCATGAATAAATATTACAGAGGTTTTTTTAAATAAATAGGTTGTACAAATTTGGTTTTGGCTAAAAAATAATGAATTTAATAACATTAAAATGCTAAAAATTCATTTTTATGCCAGATGAGGAGGTTTGAACACAAGACAATGGAGTATGAATGATAAAAAAAACCCACACTATGGTATATGGAAAATATACAGGTTTAAATATAAATAATATTTGAAAAATTAAAATAATTTAATAATTTTTCAAAATCTTTAAACCAATACTATATGGCATACCTTATTTCATGCCAAATGATATCACGTGAATTGATTTTTCACCTTGCTCCTTCGAATTCACCAATCTCCAAAAATAACCACGCTCTGATGCCACTGATAACTCCTAAACTAAAATAGGTTGAACCTTGTCCCCACTTAGTGCAAGTGCACAAATATTTTATTAATTTTTAAAAAACAAGTACATAAGGGTGTCTTTACTCCATTAACCCTTTTACAATGCAAAAATGGATTTATATAGTTTTTACTAATGACCGGTAAAAACAACTAATCCTATAACCAACTAAATATGGGAAAACAACCCATAAGGTAATTCTAATTAATAAATATAAAACATTAAAACTACCTAATAATTAAACTAAGTAAGTTTATTTTATGAGGGTGTCTTTACTAAAAGATGCATGCCCCATTTACAATAATTATTTATTACCTACAGAAAATCTAACCTAACGTTAAGACTTTGGAACAAGTCCTAACAAAATATGGTGATGTGATGAGATTGGATTTAGAAATACATACCATCAAGCATGATGTAGATGTCACAAGTGTCAAAATTTACATTTATATGAATGCACTCATAAAATCTCTTTTTCATAACCATTCAACCTACTTGGAGTCTCTACAAGCAAACAATCAGTTTGGAAAGGAAGATTGTAATCCTCTCACTATGCCTATAGAACAAAATCTCAAATTAACATCTGAAGATACAATAGATTTGATCAATGCCACTAAATACAGACAACTTACTAGAAGCCTAATTTATGTGACCAAAATTAGACTACATATATCATTTCTTTTTGGCATTTTGTCAAGATTCATGCAATAACTCATAGATAATCATTGGGTGGTAGAAAAAAGGGTTCTTAGATGCCTCAAAAGAACACATAATTTTGGTCTCAAATACTCTAGGGCATTGACTTCAAATGGGTTGGATATTTATAATTTGACTATGTTGGTGATCATGAATATGGAAAGTTTGCTATGAGTTTTTAGATGAAGGATTTTATTATTTCATCGATCAAGGCTTAATAGAAGAACTTGATAGGTTTTTAAAAATTGAGAGCCTAAATAAGAAAATAGAGTTTAGGATTTTTTAGAATGAATATAAATTAGTAGAACATGTGACGGTCATTAGTTTAATCTCGATAACTGGCTCTTTTTTATTTTTTTCATTCCTTCCATTATAAACCATGTCTCATTAGGATCTATGAAATAGGGAGATGACTCTTCCTTTTATGATTATTGTTCCACCATGTCTATCATGGCATAATGGTCTTATCCACATGAGTAATGGGTAATTTTAAAGCTTTGGAATATTATTTTCAAATATTAGAATAAAACCCATCTTTACCACAAGCTCTTAATAACATGGCCCTGATCTATCATTACGTGTGGGTATCTTTACTATAGAATGAATTCATTTAGAACTATGGATAAGGAAAAAAGAATAGGCTTTCTACATATATACCATCCAAAGGGATGGTTTTTATCAGTTGTAGTCAAAAAAATATCCCTCATAGGATCCCAAATCTAAACGAATAAATAGAGCTTGGATATTCTATGGATAAAAAAAACCATTCAATTGATGGGGAAATCACCATAAAGATCAGTTATTGTAGGAACAACAATTGTTAATTAGATATCTAAGAAACAACTAGCACTAACAATTTCTTCAGCATAAGTAAATTATATGACCAATTCAGAGGCAACTAGAGAAATCTTATGGTTCATAATAGTTCTTTTAGATCTATTAGAAAAACATGTTTTGCCAACACCTCTCATGATTAATAACACTTCTACAATCTAAATGGCAAAGAACTTAGTCTTTCATGACCATACCAAGCACATCAATACTAAATTTCATTTGATTTGGCACAATGTGAAAGATGATAGTGTCAAGTTGTAACATTGCCCTATAATAGAGCAACCAACAAACATCTTGACAAAAGTTCTAGGATGAGAAATTTTTGAGAAGTTTAGAGGAATGTTTGGTTTAACAAATACATCTACAGATTAAGGGCGGGGGTGTAAAATTATTGTATATATATTTGTTATTATTCTAGTTGGCTTTTGTCTCATTTAATAAGTTTTTTCCATTAATACAGGAATAGGAAGAGTCTTTTTAGGAATGTGAAGTGAATAGCCATTTTGGCTTATATATTTGTAAAGTTTTCTTTTTCAAATTTATTTTAAACATAAATTTGGCTTACACCAATAATTTTTAAATCATGAATTGATCCTAGACCTGGCAGTTAGTTAGATGGTTTGGGGTGTACAAATGTGTGCTACACACTATTTTTAATTTTTTTATAAATTAAGGCACCAACCACTAAAGATTATGAAGTTATCCTACATTCTACTAAGAAATGAGGTTCCATAGTTAGACCCATCTATTGTCTTAAAAAAGTTATATTTCATGATAACACCCCCAATTGTGCTCCTATAGGTAAACAGAGGTGTTTTGAAGATAGGGACGATAATGTTTTTTAAAAAATAGATTGACTCCATTGCCAAATGGATAAGGTAACTCTCTCCCAAAATTTGATGTTCTAAAATTTTCCAATTCATGGGTTGTCATGGCCTTCAACTTGAAAAGGTTTAAAAGTATAAAATAGAAATCTTGTAACAAAAATCAGATTTTGGTCCTTGATTAGATATTGAGACTTCCAAAGTGATTTCATTCAATGTAATTTGGTCTTCTTCATCTGATTATAATTGATAACTTCAAATATATTTTTAAAAATGTAAATCAAGATCCGAAACTTGATTAGACCTATAAAGCCAATAGAAAGGATAGTGATTTTTTTTATTTTAAGTAGGAAGGTTGATCAAGATAATTTTCATTGTGTTAGTAGTGAAAATGATCTTTAAACGGTTGAAAAATATAGCCTCACCACTAGTCATATTTTATACTCAGAATAAATATATGAAGAATATAAATGGCCAATGGATATACCATGTTTTATGAATAGTGACTATTTAAATACCAATATTCCTTCATTGGGTAATGGCTCATATTTACATTATTTTAGATGCAATGGAACAACCTACATTGGTTACAATAATCTCATGCTGATAAATTACAAAATAAGTAGTTTCGAGGAGCTTTCATCCATATTATAAAATCATGAAATGTATAATGGGAGATTTTAACTAGATTTGGTCAAAGAGGCTTCATTTCTAGAATAAAATGCAGCATACACAAAAGTAATTGGAGTTAGGTATCATCTTCTATTCCAATACCAATTTAGGATCCTCGTAAGAAATGGAGAAAAATTCAAGCTATGTTATTGTCTATTGTTGACTAGTATGGGAGCAGTCAAAGTCATTAAGGAGACAAAATTAATCTTAGTTTGCATAATGAAATTCCTATCATTATATCTCTTTTGGTCTCTTTAAAAAAAATCATGGTATTAGGTCTCACCACCCACAAATTGGGGTGTAAGGATTGTGCCTAAAAAGATTGCTTATGCTATAGAGTGTTTTGGGAAATATGTGAAGACTCTTGATGTTGAAATTCATTTTTTTATTCCTTTGGTTGGTTGTATTGGTTATGTGCTTTCTTTGAGATAAGAATTTATCCCAATTCTAGACCAAATACATGCATACACATTATTTGCAATTACTTCACTTCTACTCGATGTCATTATACATTAATAATACCTCTAAAATTTTGCATGCAAATAGTTTAATCTTCATCTAGCTTTTCACTTTCAATAGTGGTAATAAGCATGTTAGCTATTTGGTGTGGCAATAGTGTTATCCTTTCGCATGATTTCAGACTTCAAGATAGTCTTTTGCATTGCTAAATAATCTCCTCAAACCCACAAGCTACTTTACAGTCACCAACTGCATATTTATTTTTGTTATTTTATAAATTTATTTGATTGAAATTTTCAAGACATTTATTTTCAATGCAAAATAGGTCTCTCAAACCCATAGGTTACTCCATAGATACCATGTCATTGGAGCAAACAATGAATTTAAGAAATAATACATATTAATTTTTGTGTTGATATGAAGCTTGCAGAGTTATTTGACCATAACTCCAAAATGTGCATTCTTTTATGTAAGATGATACCAAAAATAAAAATAAAAATTTGTAGTTTCAATTATGGTTTACAATATCATGGTTTTCTTCATAGTGGTCTTGAAAGGCAACTTACAAGGTAGTTTCAAACATGTGTAGTGTCATGTTTTCCTTTGATAACTTGATATAGGTTCATGGTAATTTTTAGTGTTTTTTCCAAAGTAGTATACATCTTTCTATAGCTTGATACAATCATATACATGGCATTTTCGAAGGTCTTATCACATTTTTCTCCATGGAGGTCTTGAAAGGTGGTTTTGAAGGACATTGTTTTGACACCAAATCTCCTCCACCACCTTTTTAATATAAATAATTTCTTTCTAAAGCTACAAAATCTAACTAGATTTGTTTGTGGAAAGCTCAAAATGATATTTTCAAGCTCATACAGGTCTGAACATTGTTCAAGATTTATCGTAAGTTTAAGACAACCATTGCTTTTAATAATAGGCCCATAATATTCAAGGTGGTTTCACCAAGTTGGTATATAATCATTATAAACCTAAATAATTCTTTTTTAATTCCTCAAACAACTTTATCCTATAGTGTCATGTAGATTTTATAAGCCCACACTATTAGAAACTAACAACTCACATGATGTTGTTATGTCAGATTGTTGGAGTCAAATACATGAGAAAATAGGGGAAATATGCAAATAAACATAGAATAAAACACACATAGAATAATTAAATCATATTTAACAACTTCTAAGATAGATACTAATTTTAGTCTTAAATAGGGGAAATATGCAAATAAACATAGAATAATTAAATTATATTTAACAACTACCAAGATAAATATAAATTTTAGCCTTTTAAGTCAGCATTAGTAGAACTATGTTATTCTCCCATTTAGTTAGTTTTTGCATACAATAACAACAGTGCTTCTGCATATATATACCTTCATACATAAAAATAGAGAATATTTGCAATGACAAAAATATTAAAAAATTAGTAGCTTTTGTTAGAAGTCTCTCAAGGGAGGTAGAAGGAGAGAGATAAAATTAATTAAATGAGTTAGATGGATGCAGCTGGATGCATGTGAATAGTCTTAATAAATTTAAAACATTTTAATGCAAAGTAAAAAAATGCACTAAGGTGAAAGTGACATTGCATGAAGATTAAAACTGATGGGCACAAGTGTCTACATTTGCCAATACTCCCCCTTAATCTTCACTACCATGTATATCAGTGATGCCATTGCTTTCTCTAAGATGCTCAAACATGTTCTTTGAAAATAGTTTTGTAAAAATCTCTGCTAATTGCTCTTCAATCCTAAAAAACTCAAGACATATATTGTCATTATTTACCAATTCACCAATTCATGAATGAAGTATATCTAGTATCTATATGTTTGCTCCATTTATGAAACACATGATTTTTGGAAAATACAATGTCTGATTTTTTATCACTAAATATCTTTGTAGATATTCTTGAGTATGCCTCAATTCTTAAAGTACTCTTCTCATTAATACTTTTTTATAATTTTAGTATTCAATAACTCAATGCTTTATTTTATTTCCCTTGTCCATACAAATTCTTTTCCTCTCATACAATTTATTATTGGTACAACAAGACTACGAAAAATTTTAGTAAACTTTCTGTAAAAAAATTCTAAACCATGAAAACCTATTACCTCTGTGATGCTCTTTGGGGTATGCCACTCAAAAATTGTCTTTATTTTTTCTTCATCCATTCTTACACCATCTATTGAAACTATAAATCCCAAAAATACCAAATTATTCTACGTAAATCTATACATCTTCAAATTCACATAGATCTTATCTTCTATTAAAAATTCTAATACCATTCTCAAATGGCGTAAGTGTTCTTATTTAGTCTTACTAAATATTAAAATATCATCAGAATAAACCACCTCAAACTTACCACTATATTTTTGTATCATTATGTTCATCACCCTTATAAATATTTTAGGTGCATTAGATAACTCGAATGAAATCACCATCCACTCATATAAACCATCTCTAGTCTTAAATATTTTTTTCCATTTATCTCCTTCATGAATTTGAATATTATATTAAGAACTCTTTAGATCAATCTTGATAAAATAATTTGCTCTTGCAAGAACATTCATCATATCATATAAATGAGGTGTATAAAATCTGTACTTGATATACTTTTATTGATTTCTCTACTATCCACACACATCGTCCACCCTCTATTTTTATTTAGAGTTAGCAATGATGGTGTTGCACATAGATTCATGCTCCCCCTTACTACACCCTTCTTCACCAAATTAGTAACATGTTTATTTAATTATGCACATTCTATTAGACTCATCCTATAAGTTGCTTTATTGGGTAGAGTTGATCCTAGATTAAAATCAATATGATATTGAATATCTCTCTTTAATGGTAAACCATCTGGTAGCTTATAAGGTATAACATCTACATATTATTTCAACACTACAATTTCTATTGGTATTTTCACCACTTATGTGTCTTCTTTCTTCACTACTAATACATAGCAATAATCTATCATCTTCATGTATTTTATAAGTTCTTTTGTAGTCATCCTACCTTTCTTCTTTAATAGGTATCAAAACTACCTTCATACCACCTTTCCAAAAACTATATGTGTTATTTGATCCATCATGAACTACTTTTCTATAAAACTGCCATGACCTTACCAATAATACAAGGCATGTATCCATTGATATTACATCACACCATATTTCATCCTTATAAGTTTTTCTTATAGAGAACTTAATCAAACACCTTTTATCTAATGTAACTTCATTAACTTTATTAAAACTTGAAATCTAATAAGTATTAGGATGTTTTTTCACACTTCAAACCTAGTTTCTCAATCATATCTTTAGAAACCATATTTTTAAAACTACCACCATCTATAATTACATTGCATATCTTACCTCCTAAAATACACCTTATTCAAAAGATATTTTTTTCAGCCATGCATCACCACCTTCCTTATTATGCACTTTTCTTTTTCTTGGAGCAGTAATTTTACTTCCCATCATGATATTTTCTCCAATAGTTGTTACAAATTTATCATTTTTATCTTCAATTTCAACTTCAACTGAATTCACTCTTGGGTGATCTTCTTGCCTTATTTATTGATCTTGGTAGTGTCAACACTCAAATTCTCTACGAAATTATTCTCACATATAGAACAAACATAAAAATGTGTTGATTTGGAAACCATCCTATCTCACCACCATTGCTTCATCCTCTCTCAAATCCTCTTTCCCTTTACTAGTTTTAAAACCCTTGTCTATTATTGTCTTGTATTTTTGAACCACATGATGATTCTCTTCTATTGGTATTGAACCCACTTATACTTGTATTAAATACACCTTGTCTCCTTATTGGATAGGATTGTCCACTTATTTTCCTAGTAAATGTTCTTCTAAATCTTTTTCTATTTTATTTTTATTTTGCCTTCAAAGATAAATAATAAACTTCTTCCATACAAATTATTCTTTGCATGCTTAGTTCATCTTGAATAAGAAACTTTAAACCATTTACATACCATGCATCCATCTACTCTTTTATCTCATCATGCTCTATGCGTACGCAAAAATTGTAAAAATCATCTATATACTCTTGTATATTGTGATCCTTCTGCCAAAATTTTTGAAATCTTTTGTACCAGATTTGTGCATAATCCATAGGAAGAAATTTATTCCTCAGCTTCTTCTCCATCTTTTTCCATGAGTTTATCTTCTCTTACTTTTCTCTATCTTTATTTCTATTGTTGATCGCACCAAATCATTGCATGACCCTTTAATCTCATACATACAGACTTTACATTCTTGTTTTCTCTCATATTTCTCCATTCAAAAAACTTCTCCATGTTGTTCATCCAATCTATCAACTCCTCTTGTTTTAAACATCCCCCATAATCTAGAACATTTATCTTGATTTCTCCATTACTTCCTAATAAATATCTAACCATCCTCTATTCCATTTATGGTATATATTCTTGTTATTTTTCTTGTATAATTTCCTCTTCATGTTTTACGTTATCTTTGACATCATCTTCTTCTCTCTTTTGCTTTTAATTTTCAACAATCTTAGTTAATTTTTCTATTTTCCTCTACATCTCTTGCGTAGTATGATTCATTTGAGTGATTCCTCTTCATCCTCTCACCATATCTTAAATGTCCAATATTTTAAGATTCTCTAATACCAAATAATGAACTAGAATACTATTTAGACAAATAAAAATTTGATAGGCCAAGATTATGAAAAATAACTAGTATTAATTTGTATTGAATGATTCAAATAATTTAAAACCATGTATAAATAAGCCTCAACTAATAATTAGAGTTGACAAGAAAAATTTGAAATTTTAAAAATAAATAAAACTCAATATGTTATTTTTAAAAATTACTATTTTTAGTAAGCTTCAAATGTAAGTGCACACAACTCTAGAAATATCCAAAAATAAACTAAACACTAAAAATAACCTATCAAATAAATTTTAACTAAATTTCAATCTTGATTATAAAAATAGATAATTTCTAAATTTAGAAAAAACCTAAAAATATAAATAAACTATAATTTTAGACCCTCAAATGGTCATGTATGGCCTCTACAAACTATAGAAAATATCCCATAACTAAAAGTTTGGATTGTGGGTGCATTGAAATTTTTGATGTAATCATTTTGGCATGAAGATAGGCTCATACTAAGCTACAGATCAAAATTTATGGCTATTAAAAGTTTGACCTCTTTTTTTGCATCACGCAGATGGATGAGCCATTATTTAGCCATTTACACCAATTATAAAAGTTAAAATTGGTGGTGCCCCATAAAATTAAACACATTTAAATGCATTTGTTGGATTGAAACTTGGATTTCTCACAAGGATTATTGTATTATACTCAAATTCAATTCCTACATGGGATAACACCTTAAATGTGGTCTTGCATGGCAACATGAGGACACTAAGGCTACATATTTATTAAAACAATGTTTAGGAATGTCAAATATGACTATTTGGCTAGCTATGAAATCAAAATGAAATATTTTGATGATGAGTCTACTAAATTTTGGGTAGTAGGATGAAATAAAGTTGTTCTTGAAGATGTTATTAAGTCTAAAAAATTGTTTCATTATGAATTTATTTAAATGGTATGACATGTAAGTGTAAATTCACTAAAGTATCAACTCAAGTTGGTATTGGATTAAGATAGGGTCATGTTAAGTTAAAAATTAGTTATATAAATACCTAAGGGTAAATGTGTTATAAAAAACAAATGATTATCATTATAAAGGGCTCATAACTTATTCTACTTAGAGTTCGTGAGGAAAGAACAACTGTGTCTTTGTACAAGTTGTTCATTTTCAAGGAGTGTGTGAGTTCAAAGTAGACAAACTATAATATGAATAGATTAATTTGTAGTTTTTTATTATTTATTTTTTTCAAAATTTGCACAACAACTTATGAATAAATATATTAGTTAAAAATATGTACTTCCTAGATTATGTGTAAATTTTCTTGGTTTTGAAATATCTATGTTGGAAATTAAAAAATATATACTTTATGTTATATACACCTAATTTGGTTTGAACAAATACTTTGATATTTCAGGTAATCCTTAATGTAATTTTCCCTATGTTACTAATCACAATACTAAAATCAATATTCTAAAACATATTGTTTAATGTTAAATGAAACCATGTCTAGGAATAAAATACATTGTGTTCAATTAAACAAAGAAATATAGATGTATTTTAGAGAAATTTGTGTCTTGAAACCCATTTAGTGATGCACTTCATTCACTTTATTAAAGTATCTCTTTCTTTTCCTTATAAAGATATAATTTTACATTATTAAAATATCCAACCTATTTCCCCAAATAAGGTCATCCGAGAAGTTTTATATTTTTATTTTGCTGACTATTTCCCATTCTTATGTCTATTCCTAGCTTTCCCATTTCTTCCATTTTTATTGCTTTTTTTACTTTATGGATAAAATTAAAAATAAAAAATAAAAAAAATCCCATCATATGAGGGAGGTAATCCTCTTAAATGTAAGGTAAATTCATGATTAGACTTATGGTTTATCTAATATTGTAAGGTTTATGTCACATCTAGTTGGGCAAGTCAAATAAATAATATGAGTAAGCACTTTGATATAAACTCTTGCCAACAGATAATAACACTCCAAATAGATATGATCACTCCTCTATGTTATAAAAATAGGGCACTATTATTACAGATCTCTAAAATTAATAATTTATAAAATCTATCAGAATCCCAGGTAGTCTAGATCATTTTGTAATAAGTTCACAGTCTCAATTCTTAAAATTTGTTTAGATTGTATCTCAAGTTTACTCAATTTGGAGGCATAATGTGTGACATGTGTTCCAATTTAGTACACAAGTTTTTTCTAATAATCTCAATTGTTATTAATTAGTCTCTCTATATGTAAACACACACATGCACATCAAATATCAAATTGGGGGCATGTGTGTGACACATGGCTTCTTCTTTACTTAGCTATTCACTAGTTTTATAGATGGAATGAAAGTAATTATCATTATCTATACTTTATACAATATTGTAATGGTTATAGAAACTATTTTCACTAGTTTTACACAATAAATTAGCCTTACTCCATCTGTAACAGTTGCTTCACCCATTTTTGCACTAGCACATTCTATTAAGATTCATATATGGATTCAATGTTGTTTCATTACCTTGAGTATATAATGATGGGTTCAATAATACCTTGACTTATTAAGCACACTATCATAACCGATGATGATTGGGGTATGCACAGTCCAATCCATACTTTTCAATAAGAATGAAATATCCAAAGGTCATACCCTCTATAGTCACCATTTTTACACCATTTTTTACATGAATAATATAGTTGATCACATATACAATCAGGTGAATTTATTTATTGTTATTAGATATATAATTTATTAGATATTAGACCTGATCTTATTATAATGCCTAGTTCTTGACGAGGGGTGTTAGGGGAAACTCGCCCCACTATGGTCACCGCACCATTCACTATTAGGTCATAGATATAATGGTAGAAATTATAATTTTGTGAATTTTTGCCCTAATATCTAACCCTCTTTTGATATGAGGGCATTTTAAACATGATGGCATGTAGTGTATATGTGAAGAGGATATTGTAGTGGATTTATTTTAAGTTTTTCCATTTGTTGTTAGACTGAATAATAAATATTGGCTATTTTTGTGTGGATGTAGCCCATATTGGGTGAACCACATTAAATTTGTGTCTCTATTATTTTATGTTTCTTGTATTTTATTTCTATCTTTAATTCATTAATATTGCTCTATGTTCTATATTCCTAAAACAATTTTTCTTATCTTTTCTTCATGATTTTCATCTTAAGTAAAAATTGATTTTACACACGTTTCATTGTAGGTTTGCATGAAGCATAGTTCAACATTGTAACCTACATTCAAATTTTCACTTCACAGGTAGGTTTAGGTACACATTTTTTTCCTTTTACTAATAATTTTGATTTTTTGCATTTATTAGAATAAATGGGAGAAAATGTTGACACATAAATTAACATTTAAGCTAAAATAATGCACTTGTGATCATCCTTTTGACGCATTAAGCTAATGACATATTATAAGAGAATTTGATCACTTTATTTCACTTTATGCATGATTTCTCACTCCTTCAAGCATCCCAAATTACTTTAGAATGTATCCATATAGTTTTATCAACAACCTAGTCTCATGTACAGATTGATTCATACCCCCATCTTAGATTGTATTTCCCTTAGGATAAGAACACCCCGTTCGAAAAACAACACACTTTGTTATTATTGAATTCTAACATAAGTTTTACCCCTACCAGATAATAACTATTTAATAAAAATCAAAGTTTAAATTAAGGTTTGGACCATAGGTTTTAACAATCCCCATCCAAAATAATTCCAAAAATACTACTATATAAGGGAATTTAATACCATTTTGCACACAAGATGCTTCCACATCATCAAAATTCTAATTGCATATTGAGATAAAATACCTTATTTCTCCTAATTATAATCACATACAACCTTATTAACCCTAATCTAAAGTCTGCATACACCTTTAATGTCATAATTCATGATTAAAACACTCAATCATATCAGGATTTTAACACCATCTAGAATTTTTTGCTAGTTTCACACACAACACTATAACATGAGAGAACTACATGGATTTTGATCCCTCTTTAGAATATTGGTATGTAAGTAAAACTCAACACATGGTGTGTTGATTTCAAGAACAACTTCAAATATTGACCTATTTTAATTCCATTATTGCATCTTGTCTATTAAGATAGGTTTTTCAAGTGGAAAATTAGTTTCACAATTTTCCTCGAAGTGAATAAGAAGCTCCTACACATTCTAAAGAATAGATAAGCAAAGGCAAAAAAAATTGATAAATATCATATCTTTGTTATCTATCAAACAACACTCCCTAAGGATAAAAATTCCCCCCACTGCTATCCATTCATAAAGCTCCTATTTAGGAGCCCTACCAACTCTTATTCCCAGTCAATATATAGTCAACACAATTAGCCTATCAATATTATATCTAGAATCATCTTGTGTCTTAGTTTTCTATCTATGTTTATATTTTCCCTCTTTTACTTGCCATATTTATTAAAGTTATAGATTTAAAAAAATTCAAATCAGTTTGTGTCATTTATTGTAATATATATAGTATTCTAATTTTGCAAAGTAGTTTTTCATATTAGGTAATATAATTCCCTTATTTTATAAAATTTTGTTAAACATGTATGCAACATAGAAGCCATGCATAGAATAAGTTCAATGTGGCTATATGAACTAAGCATAATGGAGGTTAGAGGCCTAATATATCTTATCATCAGTTGCTAATGAATGAGATGTGAATGCAATAGTGCCATCAATGTTTCCACCAAACTAGATTAAGCTAAGGGTAATATTTAATGGTAGTGGAATCATCTTTGTTATTCATGACCAAGTAGTATATAAAATTTGTAGTGGTTAAAAATAAGAGAACGGGGACTTAGTACCCAATTTTCATCATTTTTTATGATTGGTGTGTTATATATTACATCAATGAAAATCCAAGTTTATGTGGGTATATGAGTTCTAATTGCCCATGTTGATGTACTCGATTAAGAACTAGCAAATCTACATGAAATGGAGGATGAAAAAATGTGTGGGTCCTTATTCATTTTCAAGTTCCCATTCATGGTATATATTTGATGTGTTCCCCTATGAATGGTTCATAAGAGATCATTTGGCTCCCTCTTTACCTTCATTCAGTGTGTGTAGACATATGTTTCATTGTAAGTACTAAGGGGGGATGTTAAGAAATTATTACTCACATTATTGTTTTAAGTGAGCCATTAGCTATCCAAGTGATTTATATTAGTGTAATATAAAATATAATATATAAAATGTATGTGTTGTAAAATTAAACGAGTTGTTGTTTAATGAGTTGTGAGATAACTCATCATAGATAGAGATTGAGTGAGGTATTATAGGAGATTGAGAGAGAATTTATGGATTTAATTATAGGTATAGATTCCTAATTTTTAGTATAAATCCTACATTCCAACATGTATTACATTCTATGAATTAAAAAAATTAAATTTTGTCATATCATATTCTTGTTTAAAGTATACTTATTTCATGACCAAAATACAAATAGAAGAAAATAGGACCACAAGATTGCACAAAAAATAAGGAGATATATAAAAACACAAATAAAAACCAATAAGATAATAATTCAAGATGATGATCCTGTGTGTGTGTGTGTGTGTGTGTGTGTGTGTGTGTGTGTGTGTGTGTGTGTGTGTGTGTGTGTGTGTGTGTGTGTGTGTGTGTGTGTGTGTGTGTGTGTGTGTGTGTGTGTGTGTGTGTGTGTGTGTGTATTTGTGTGTGTGTGTGTGTGTGTGTGTGTGTGTGTGTGTGTGTGTGTGTGTGTGTGTGTGTCTGTGTGTGTATGATATGTATATGTATATGTATGTATGTGTGTGTGTGTGTGTGTGTGTGTGTGTGTGTGTGTGTGTGTGTGTGTGTGTGTGTGTGTGTGTGTGTGTGTGTGTGTGTGTGTGTAATTGTTGTGTGATAAATTCCATACGTGGATGCATCCTCTAATAATGATGATAGGTGGTGGGTCAAAAACATGCTCTGATATAGCCAAGTGGATAGGAGAAAAAATATGTTCTAAAATTTACATAAATTCTCAAGGTAGTAAGATATAACAATATCCCCCAAATATAGATAAATCATTAGGGAGTAAGATTAACAACAGATGTAGCCAAATGGATGGCAGAAACAATATAACTTCAAATGTTGATAAATGTTCAAGGTAGTTATATATAACAATAAATGTAACATGTGGGAATAAAAAACATGTTATATGTAGATACAAAATAATATCAAATCTATATGAAGAATAATTTTAAGCATGTTAGACATAATTGTGGGATATGATCAATATATATTAAATATATGCCAACCTTGTGTTATGAAAGAGAAAGTTGGGAGCTTCAGTTAAAAGATAGTAGTTGATTGCATTTTAAGACCACTCAAAACATATTAATTACATGGCCCAACACAAATCATTTTCAATTTATTATCAAAGTTTCTATTTTATGACATTAACATCATTTCTTTATAATATACCATAAATATATTTAAGTAAATTTATATTTTTAAAAAAAATTATATAATAAAATATATTATAATAATACAATATTTAAAAATATATAATATATAACATATATTATATTAAAATTTACTATTTTATATATATATATATATATAATGATATATGGTATAATGTGTAATATAATATATAACATAATATATTAAAAAATAATACAATAGATAATATATTAAAATATATATCATGTAATCAAATATAATATTAAAATATATGTTACATAACATAATATATAATTAAATATATAATATTTATATACAAAATATACTAAAATATATATTATATAATCTAATATACTATTAAAATATCTATTAGCTAATATAATACTTATACATTAAAATCTAATATTAAAATACATACAAATATATAAACATAACCTTCTTCAAAAATATCTATTTAATAATAATTTAATTATTAAAATTATATATATATATATATATATATATATATATATATTAATTATATATATAATGGTTTTAGATAGTGCTCTTTAAAATGTATAATTTAAACTATGTTATCTTTATAAAAACTTATTTATTAAAAATTTGGTAACACATGATGTCATTTATGTCAATGAGCAATTAGGAGTTTCATCGATCATGTTGTTTTTGTTTCAATAAATTATCCATCATAAATGAAGGATTTTGTTTTGAAAGGGACAACTACCATAAGGATAAATATTATACAACGTTAAGCCCCTAAACCTGTCATCCTCCTCAAAACCACAAAACATATTGGCAAGATGATTATTATTAGTATTAATATTACTACTAACCCCTCCAGCAGCCATGAAAGGTGGATGATCCTCCATGTTGCAAATCCAGTATTTATGAAGTAGTGAAGCATAAGAAGGTGCTAATTGAGCCATAGGGTCGACACTTGAAATACTTCTCTCATGATTTGAACAAGCAACCTGCTATAAACCAAACATATTTCTATTGGATGAACATGTAGACAATTGTTTAGATTGATGATGATGATGATCCCTGAGAAAAGAATATACCCCAAGTGACCTTTCATATCCATATGGCGATACATACATCATATGATTAATTGTAGATGTAGTCGTCTCTACCATTACCATGTCTTCTTACAATTGTTTCTTCTGCTCTGACAATCTCAATATTTTTGACTAATTAAAAATGATAAAATTAATGTTGAATCCAGTAAAAAAAATCATCAACTATTATATGAAAAAATTAGCAATTGTGAGATCATTACCATTCATACAATATATATTATATAAGATAATATTTATATATATTTGATTTATTATATATTAATACATATATATATAATTGTAAAACAAAAATATACAATTCCTTCGGCTTTCTTTGCACCTTCAGGGCAATTGCTAGTAATATTGAATACTATCAAAAGTCATATCATATTTATAATTATATTGTGAATGTCATCTTTTGGGATTTCTTCGTTAATAGCCTTTTATTATAAAAACATTGAGTGTGTAGTTATTCATAGGAATCAGGATTTCATGGTGGTCAAACATTCTTAATGTGTTTATTTTTTAATAATATTTGACCTACAAGGTACTAATATCCCTCAGAAGCTTTCATTGATAAATACTTTAATTACTTTTTAATAAATTTATGTATGAATAAGTTTCATAATGTTAAGATTAAAGGTGGTGTTTCCATATAGTTATCCAATTTGAAAAGTTGGTTTTAATTTTAAGTTGAAGGTATTAAATCATGCAACTTTTTTATAATGACAAGTTGTTAATAAAAATTATAATAATTTTTTTAAGAGTAGTTATATTTTAATTGATAAAATTAAAATAAATAAATATTTAATTAGACAATATTTTAAATAAAATCAAATTATCCTTTTTTTTCTTATTAAAAAAATTTTAAGACATTTTTTAATTTACAATATAATTAATTACAAAATAATTTTCCAACTCATTTAAGAAAGGGTTTGATGGCATCAAAAACTTTTGAAATATTTTTGGGTGAACAATATTTTAGGTATTACAATTAAATAACTTAAATATTAAAAATTATAAAATTATATTAAATTTTTTAAACTATTAATAACTCTTCAAATCTAATTTGTGAGGGCTAATAGTATCATACCTATAAACAATGTCAACATATTATATTTTATAGTTTCTAAGACCTTCCTAATAATTCAACTACAAAAATATAAAATAAATAATTATATATAAACATTATTTTACAAAACAAAATCACATATCTAACATAACATTGTAAAAAAAATTGGTGCCAAATCAACCAAACAAAAATGCAAAATTTTAATAAAGGATAACGTCCAAAATACCTCCAGTAAAATTATCGCTACAATTTATATGAACTTGAATGTTACTTGAGTGTAGCACCTAGAATTATTAAAAATGTAAAGGTGTAAAGCAAACTACATCAAAAAAAATATATACAAATGTTATTTAACCCAATGCTTCTAAAATCCATGAACTTGAATGTTAATGAATTAAATATTTTTTTCTTACTCTAATAGAGGAAGAGAAGAAAGCTAGTAAGATAAAAACAAATGTCCTTATTTAGGTTAGCTCTAAATAAAAATAAAGTTATGGGCTAATATTTGTTATGGAGAATGATGACAATTTTTAATTGTAAATTTTCACATTCACATTGATTATTGTGAAATTTAATTATTATGAGTACACATATTAATCAATGAATTTGTTGATAGAAATAAAATTAAAATATTATGGATATCCAAAATAACTATTGTTATTTTAGGCTTCTAAATTTTTCTAAATGATTTTATCTTCAAAAGAACTTTCAATTTTGATGGGGGAAATTGTAATCAATGAAGAGTGAAATATGATGCCTTTCAAAGTAGCCTTACACTAGGGAGTGCCTTATGATAATTTTCCAGCCCTCATTACCTTAAATTTTTCAAACCACCCGTTTAGCACATAGAAAAATACTTTGTCTTTGGATATCAGTAATTCTCATACATCCTTTATCTTGAGGAAGCCAATAAAAAAACTAAGCAACCATGTGATGACCTCCAATTGTCTTAGCATTAAACCAAAAAAAATTCCTAAAAAATTTTACTAATTTGTCATAAGAAATTTTGGATGGATCCCATCATAAATACTAGTAAACATGCATCACTACCAAGATCTTGGTTCAAACATGAAATTTACCTACTAAAAATAAGGGTTTAGATATCTAATAATTAACTTTATTTTCGCTCAATCAAACACATGTTTTCACTACTCAAAATGAGTAGTATCAAAGGAAATGGAATACCAAACAATTTGAATATATCTCATTTATATATCCATTTCCAACAAAACTCTTTTAGCCACCTAAGAAATTACATCGTACGCTATCAATGGCACTAGGTTTTGGCCCATTGCAAACTAGAACCGATGACTTGAAAAATATGTCAAGATGGTTGAGATTTTATTTGACTTAAGTTTGTTACTTATAAAACTGAGAAAGGTATCATCATAAAATGTGTCTGTAAATGAGCTTATATGTTTAAATAGGAAGGTTAATGCCCATGATGTGCCCTTATTTCATACTATGAGAAAGAATATATCCAAACACCTTGGCTGGAAAAACATATAAGGATAGAGATAATGGATAACCTTAGTCGATGGAGTGAAAAACCCAAAGCTATAAAAATTATGCCCATTAATAGTGAGCAAGCTAAAGCTTCTAAAAATAAAGTTTACACTATCAAAATAAAGACCCGTGTTGATGCCTAGAACTCTTACCTTAGGTTAGATAACCTCTATGGGAAGATTTACAAATGTAGGATCAAATTACAATTTATAAAAAAACCTTCATGATTCTATAAGCCGCTCTTTAATTGATCTTGGGGTGAAAAGGGATAAAAGAAAAATGCAGCTAACATTGAAATAAAACTAAGGCAATGCACTAAGAGATTTACAATGTTAACCAATAATTACATAAAATAGAATGAATCCTTAAACACTACAAACCATAAAGGATCATAAAGCATGAATTAAAGTCTATGATGCAAGAAAGGATGAATACTATAGAAGCAGAAGAAAGGGAATAACAAGCAAAGATAACTTTTTACTCAAATTGACACAAAACACTACATCCTCTTTAGTGTTAGGTGGAAAATGAAATATAGAAGGCCTCGAGGGCACAACACAAAATTTCCAATCACACCTATGAGCAGCACCTACCAAGGTCATAGAATGAGAAATTGCTAGCTACTATTACTCTTATTCTATTACAAATGGCTATTTTTAAAATAACAATAATACAAAGTAAATGATAAAACTCTTTTTAAGAGGGAAGAGCCCAAAATATATAGGAAAAGTGGCTTCTTATGGGTGAGACACCTAGAAATCTTGGCACTCATACCATTGATGATGCCATTATAATTGAATGAAGCAATCAGGATTATGAGTGAATTTGTCCTCCAAATCCAAAATATGGCACAATCGCTTTGTCTTGTTATGACCATGACACTCAAGAGGAGCATAATGATGCCATGTGTTCATCTCTAGAGCCACCTTTGATATGTCATACAAAGATCCATTTACCCTAGCCAATAGCACAACTCCTAGCTCTAACAAGAAAACTTTGCCTTTGAAAAGAATCATGGTACCACATGAAAAGGCTTGCCTCCTTGTTATAACTGCATGGTGGGTCCCATTCATTTTTCATCAACTAATGGTGTTGTTCAAAATCCTACTAAAAATAAAATACTCTTAGATAAGCACTATGATGCCATTTGTCAAGAATATGCTTCCCTAAGGAAGTTGGGCCCTTCTTTATAAAAATGAGTGTGAAGGTGCCATGTGGAGAAATCATGTTTCCCTTGATAACTTCTTGGTGGGTCCCACCTTTCACTCCATTATCCAATGGTGCTTCTCAGAGTTATGACCAAAAGGAAATGGCCACAAATGAGTGTTAGGTCACCATGTGTCTAGTTGGCACTACTCTAATATTAAATAAGGATTTTTTTGTGCCAAAGAAGCGTCAGGCTGCCACATTTTAGAAGGATAGGGAGGCCAATACTTAGGCAAAATATATAAAAGGGGGCCATAAAAAAGGAAAAGGACACAAGTAAACTAATAGATACACTAATCAAACCCAAGATTGAATATGATTTACTTGAAATAATCAAAAGGTTGGACTTAGATCCACATTTCTTAGTGACTCATAGTGGTATCCACTTGCAGATAAGAGAACCCAAAACTCTGGTACACAGACCAGTCAAGGTAAAATTTTCAAAATAGGAAGAAGGTCTATGAACATACAACTTTTGAAGAGCCGCCTATAAGGGTGCCTACTCTTCCTCCTTGGGTTGGGCCTTCTTCTTGAAAGCCTTGGAAGATCTATTTACATTGATAATTTCTTTTAAGGATATGTTCCCTAAAACCTGTACTACTTTTAACATCTAAAATTATAGCTAGATGAGTGACTGTAATATTTTTTCCACTTCAAAGACACTATGTTATTGATCAAGAGACATGAACATGGTCTGGTCATTCTATTTATATTCCAGCAGCACTTTGATTTGGTCCTCTAGTATGACACTGTTGTCTACTGAGAAAGGGGAGGGGAGTCCCAATTGGACTAGATGTTCAATGTGTCCCCATCTATTTTGGACCACTTTTTCTAAGGAATTAAGGAATACCTTACACTTAGTAGGTGATTTATTTAAGCCTAAAAATTCATTAACCTTTGTCATCACTTTCCTTCGATCAGCCACCCTTGCTACCTTAAGTGTTTCATCTGAAGTGTTGTAAAGCTTTTGGATGAGGAGATGTGCATCCTATACCTTGGGTGTCATGAATAAAATGACTTAATTGATGGATTCACTTACCTAGGAGCTTAGTTTTTATGAATCTATGATGAAGGTGAGGGTTCCCTTCAGGTTTGTGACTACTCTTTTTATCCTCTCTTAGTAAAATATGTATAGTTGTTTAATCATTGTGAGTATCTTTGTGGTCTAGGAGTGATCAGTGAGGTCATTCTTCATCTGCATGATTTCCTAGTCCTTTGCCAAGGAACCCTATTATACCTATTGCTATAATTATTGAAAATACCAATTAGAATCTAAGAGATTTTGAAATATATGTGCCATTTCAGTCTCTTGCTCTTATAGCTTGGTTTTCACTATCACCCTGAGATTAGATTCCACATGGAAAATCTCATTAGAGACATGGTTCTAAATGTTTGACCTCAATTTTTTAATCTCTGTGTCTTTTGTTTTTGCCTCAGTGTTGAGGCAATCAACCATAGCCTTCACGTTGGTGAGTTACAGCTTGGTCTTCTCTAGTGATCAAGTTGCTTTGGTGTAGTCTATAGTCATAGTCTTTTGTGTTTCCTCCATTAGCTCAACCCTGTCAATGGGTCTATCCTCACTAATATTGAGGTTGATAACTTATATTTCATAGTCCCCTATCTACATATGATCTTGGGTTTTGACTACTTAAGGGGTCATGTCTGTAATCATGAAGGATTGTTGTGTAGGGTCAAAGAATGACTATATATGAATAATTGTTAAGGACTTGGCCTGTTTTCCCCTCTTCTTCTCCATCTGAACCTCCTAGACCCTTATTTTCATATCCATCTACTAATGGTATTGATCTGGTGACTAAATGTTTTCCCTTATAAATGGGATTCCTTAAGGCAGCTTGAATGGAATGGTTACTTGTTATTGTGAAGCAACAGATGTTATTTACAATGTGAGTGGATGAAGGGTGAGGGTGCAAGGAGAGAAAGGTAGGAGTCCATAGAGTGGGGTGGAGGGAGATTGTGACATGATGGAAGATGACATGGATGATGAATTTGAAGGAGTTATGAAATACATGAGGGAGGAGACTGGGACTGCAGAGGAAAGCAATGTGAGCTCAATGGAGAATTGGTAGATGAAGAGGAGAGTGGGGCCAAGGAAGTAATTGGTTAGGTAATGGAGAGTGCCACAACCTAAGGTGAAAATATTGATGGAGATATGGGGGTGAAGAAAGAGACTAAGGTGGAAAGAAGGGGCTATGAGAAACATATCTTATTCTGTGGGGACTTTGATGGAGGGCTAGATTTTGGTGCCTCTGATGGCTTCTGTGATGTTCCAATTGTGAGGTGCCTTGAAGAGGTTTGTTATTTTTATAGAGTTATGGAGTATGGGAACAAAGGATATGACCAGGTTGATAGCTTTGGGACCTCCACAATTTCCTCTTCTTTTTTTAAGGGCACATCCCCCTCCTCTTCTCTAAGGTTATCTTCTTCTACCTCTTCTTCTTTTTCCTTTTCTTCTTCTTTCTCAATAGATAATCCTCCTTCTACTATGTCCTCTTCCAGATGATGCTCATCCCAAATATTTTCAAATGTTTCATCTCCTTCTTCATCCTTAATGTTTGAGTATGGCTTATTGATCTCTTGCCTATATTTTATATAGGTATCTATTTTCTCTTTACTTCAATCCCTCTGGGTGAGTTGTGCCCTCAGTCTCTTTGTCAAATTTTTAGAGGGGTCAAATATCTAAACCATGTCATATAAAGACTCCCATGACCTATGGGTGTCCAATGACATCTAAGATAGATCTACTTAATACTTAGGGTCATCCTCTATAGGTGAGTTCCTCTCCTCAAGGAATGGCTGGGGATGTTGATTGGGCACACTAGCAATTTTTAAGGAGGCTATGAAACCAATTGAGTCATAGCTCCATCTATCATCAATCTAGTTGAAGCTAAGCTTCATAATTTTGTATGTGATTAGGCAATTAAATAACCTTTTCACTATTATGATGCTTCTTTTTATGAAGGTGACATTAGACAAACCCTTATTCTTATTTCCTACTCTGTAGATGAATTCCATCGCATCAAGTTGGTAGGCCAACTCCAAGGCCAAAGTTTTGTCTTTTAGTAGGCATGAGAGTGGGAATCATTCACCCTTGAACCCATGGGCTTGGATGAAGGTGAAATGGCTTCCAAATAACCTATCGACTAGAACCCTACTCTTGATGAGCCATGATCATTGCACATCCATCATCTTGTTTGTGATATCCTCTCAACTGAGGTGGATGAGGATAGGGGATAAAAAGAGTTATTAGAACTCATAGTAATCCTATGTGATTGACAAGACATGCATCCATACTATGACTAGGGTCACCATGTTAGGGAAAATGCCCATCTCAAAGGAGTTAAGATTGAGATAAGTTGAGAAGAACTAGGAGTGTTGGAATAGGATGAGATGTAGGAGGTAAGAGGAATAGAAAAAGGAACCCAACATTGAAAAAATTTCCAGCTCATTATTCATTATTGTGATGATAACATCTACAAAATCCATTCTGTATACCTCCCCATTGTTTATCATAGTTAGGAGGAAGAATACCCCTACCTAAAATTTTGTGATTTTGGCATCTGAGTCCATCTCAAAGATGAAGGCCAACATGGATAGGGCATCCTTTAGGTACTTCATGGGGAAGCTCACCAATGGGATGGGTAAAGGAGGTACCTATGTATAGATACTCTAAAGGAGGAAATTGATGAAGTGTGCTTTATCATGGATGTAGGTGTCATAGGCATATTGGAGGTTCTTCATGCTGTAGATGTTAGCCTTTTGGTTGCCTAAGATCTAGAGCATCTACCTAATGGCATCCACACTTATTTTCACCCTCAAATGGGTGTTGCCCATAATTATGTTAGTGTTGGCATCATATATTTTTGCATAGAGAGAAATGATTTTTTGGCATGGATTAACATAGAGTACCATAAATTGGGCTAGCATTCAATCCCACATTCTACACCTGAATGAGTCATAATCATTCATCTTGACCTTCCCAATCATTCAAGCATGGGTACCCTCCCTCAAGATCTTGGGGTTTTTGATCAGCTTGGAGTCATATATCTCATATAAAAAATTTGTGACCAATGCTTGGTCTTTGCAATGCCCCTTGTTATGCTTTTAACATTTGGCACTTTCTCCTTTGGCTAAGTGGGAGTGGAGGCATAGAATTTTCTCACTGCATATGGAGGGGGAACACTCCCTGGATACCCAAGCTATGGGTTCTCTATTATATTGGATGATTCTCACCTCATAATGAACATTTTGAAGTCTCCATCTCAATAATTCCTCTTCAAAATCACTCTCTATTAACAAATAAGATACTGGGTCAATAAATTATGCTCATAGGGTCTTGCAATTCTCGACTCAGCTTTCTCTATTCTTTATATTTTGCCCAATTTATTAATGATCTCAAACAAATCAATGAATCTAAGTGTTTGGATAGATGATAAGGGGGGTATTTATACACTAATGCTTCCAGGCATGATCACCATGGAGAATTTTGAATTTAGGGTGCTCCATAGAAATTGAGGGTAGTGCACATGCTTGAGGAACAAACCACAAGAGATTTGTAGTGATCCTCATGGGGAATCATGCAATATGGGGTATCTGACATTGATGGTAGGAGAGGTGAGTAGATAATTATCATTTAGAGAATGTTTTTAAAATTTTAGGATGGTTAAGGTGGGGGCACATGGTAATGAGAGGAGCCAATATTGCCAATGGAACTTATTCAAATGAAACAATAAAGGAAAGGGAAACAAACTAAGGGAGACAAAAACTAAGAAGGGAAACACATAAACAAAAGATGAAACTAACTAACTATGTACAAGGTGGAGGAAGGTCAACTAGTTAAAATTTAAGTGATTTCATTAACTGGGATCTCCAATGCATTACCTTCTTCATATTTTAGCTTGAAATCATTTCCATGTCTATTACTGATGATATAAAATGGTCCTCTCCATAAAAAATCAAAATTTTCATGTTGGCCTAGCTTTCTCTGCTCTTTATATTTTGAGAACCAAATCCTCGGGTTTAAATCTTAGGTTTGATGTTTTCTTGTTGAACCACTACTTGCTATTAGGTGATTTTTTCATCACTTGCCTACTCTCTTTCCTCTTGGAGGCTAATTAGCTCTATGAGCCTAACCTCCATCACTCCATTTTATGAAATCTCAATAGCTTTCAAAATCTGTAAAGTAGGAATCTCTGATGACACATGCATGACTACCTCCTTCCTGCATATGAGTTCATATGGAAAAGTTTTTAGGGTCTACTTGGTAGTGATGCAATCCATGCATAGGGTCATTTTTACATGTATATGCAACTCCCTCTACTAGTTTCTACCCATCATTTTTATTATCCTTGTCAAATTCTTGTTTGTTGACTCTACCAACCTACTTTCCTATGGGTAGTAATTAGATGAAGTCTTTAAGAAGGTACTATTTTGGAGTGTGAACTCATAAATCTTGGACCCAAGGAATGCTTTTGCATTTTTAGAGATGATCATCTTGGGTGGGTTGAACCTTGTCATGAGTTCCTCCAAAAAGTTGAAGATCATATTCTCAATTGCTTCTCTCAATGGGACCACTTCAGTCTTCCTAGTGAATTACTCAATGGCCATTAATATCCATTTGTGACTAGTGCTAGAGATGGGATTGATCATTCTAATGAAATATAAACCCCACTATGTGAAGGGTTCATTGGTCATAATTGGATTCTATAGCATAGCCAATTTTTTTTTCCCACAAAGAGCTGACATTTTTGGCATTTTGTGACTACCTAATGGTAAGCCATAAACATGGTAAGTGTCATGTCCCCCCCTTAGAACTCACATGAGACCCTTTAGCCTATAGCATTCTCATAGGTTAATTTTAGGTTGGAAGGGAATAGTAGGACAAAATCACTATTCATAAATTACTATACATCAATCACTATTCACATGCTACTATTCATCAGATGTTATTCACATGGTACTATTCACCACACACTATTCACTTATTACTATTCATCATCACTATTCATGGTGACATGGTAGGTGATGCAGGTGATGATGCAACAAGCAGGTGACCTATAGAGTGATGTGTCATGACCCACATGAGAATTTATTATGTAAATAAATATATATAATTATATATATTCTTGAGCATGTGAGGAGACAAGCTGGTTGAGAATCACATGGGGGAACATGAGAAAGTCAAAAGTGGATTCCCTTGCACATGTGAGTGAATACCTCTCACACATGTGAGAGATGAATAACACTATTTCTAGAATAGTGTTCCCACTTCAAAGCATAGTGCATTCCTTTGCTTACACTCCAAGTTTTCTCTTTTCTCATCTCTTATAATTTGTATATATAGAGTTCTCCTCCTTTGTAAATAATATATTTTATTCAACCAAACCACCCACCCAAATTTAGATTTGAACCTATGTTCTCATCTCCCATCCTTGTAATTCTTCCTTGGATATTTTAGGCTAATTTTGGTGGTTAAATATACACCCTAGTTAGTATTGGCCATTTCATATAGGGATAGCATTGGATATTCAACAAAGGATTACCAATTTTGGTGGTGGAAGACACTCCCTAGCTGGCTAGTTTTAGTACAGAGTTGTTGTGACAGTGTGCAAGAATTCAGAGTTTGATTTTTGTAAGTGTGTGTATGTTGTATTTCATAGTCTATTATCCAAGAGTTGTGTTTATGTTCATGGCTTTATGTTGACCCTGATATTGTAATATGTTATTTACATCAAGTATGTAAGAGAGTTGTAAGTGTTATTGTATGTAGTTTTCAGCATTTGTAAGGAAAGTTATGAAATAACTTTTTATGTGTTTGTGATATTTGGAGAAATAAGTTATAATATAAGTGTGGTTAATCTTGGTAACCTAAAAAATCTTTTGGGTGTTGTGATTTATTATTTAGTTTATCTCTTAAGTATTCAAATCTAAAAATTATAAAAGTGTTTTAGGTGATTTAGGGAATGCAAGAAAATCTAAATTTATTGTTGTCTTAGGTTATTTTTACAGAGTTTTTTATGAATTTTATGTGTTTAATTAATATCCCAAAAAGGGATATTATAGTGGTATCAGAGCTAGTAATCTTGCCAACTTGTGGAAACTAATTATTTACAATTTTTTTATAGAAGTTTTCTTTTATGCAGCATGGTCAAATCAGCCATAGATATTAATTGAGGAGCACAGTTGACCCATTTGGAGATCCTAATCTTGAAATTGAGGCTAGGAGAGAAGAAGAGAAGATGGATGATGAGACAAATGATGATCTTAGGAGGAAGAAGCTATGCTTCACTTATAAGGGTCCATGGGCACCTAGACATAGATGCCTTGAGAATGGTAAAGTGCATTATATTGATGTTTTTTCTGATGCAAAAGAGGAGGAAGAATTTAGCTCAGATGATAATCAAGAAGATAGAGTTAGTTAGTATCCAATAGATATCCAATTCATATAAGATAAGCATAGTATGGTTTTTAGTGAGATTCCACCGAGGAGACCACTAGATAGAGGATTCGAGCATGTGATAGAACTTGAGGAAGGTTCTAAGCCTATCATCATAATTCCATATCGGCATCCCAAGAAATTCAAAGAAGAAATTAAGAAGTTAATATAGGAATTGCTTGAGATGGGACACATTAGACTGAGCTCAAGTCCCTTTGCTTCTTTAGTTATTCTGGTGAAGAAGAAGGATGGAACCATGTAGATGTGCATTAACTATCATGCACTAAAAAAATACTATTAAGAATAGGTTCCGAATCCCTAGGATTAATGATTTGTTGGATGAGTTGCATAGAGAAATATATTTCTCAAAGATTTACCTTTGATCGAGATACCACCAGATCAGAGTCTGGGAGTAGGACATACACAAAATAGATTTTAGATGTCAATATGGGCACTATGAGTTTCTAGTCATGCCCTTTGGTCTGACTAATGCACCTACTACATTATAGTTTTTTATGAACCACATATTCAACAAGTAGTTGAGGAAGTTTCTTTAGTGTTATTTGATGATATCCTCATTTATAGCAGGACATGAGAAGACCACCTTAAGCATATTGATGTGATATTAGGTATTATGGAGACACAATCCCTATTAAAAAAGGCCTCTAAGTGTGAGTTTGGGATGACTGAGATTATTTTCTTTGGACATGTGATTAATGTTGACATATTGAAGGTACATTAGGAAAAGATTCAAGGTATCCTAGATTGGCCACCACCTAGGACATTGACAGAGTTAAGGGGATTCTTTGGCCTTTGCAGTTAATATAAGAGATTTGTCAAAGGATTTTCATAGTTGGCTGCACCCCTCACTAGTATTATGAAGAAGAGAGATTTCAAATGGATGGATGGGGCTCAGTGTACATTTGAAAAATTGAAAGAGGTTAAGAGCACTTTTCTTGTTTTGGCATTACCTAGTTTATCCTAGACTTTTATGTTAGAATGTGATGCATCAGGAGAAGGAATAGGAGTCGTGCTTATGTAGAATAAGCATCCCATTGATTATGAGAGCATAAAGCTTTGGGATGTGGATATATTATACTCCACTTATGATAAGGAGATGTTTTCCATTATGCATGCTTTGGAAAAATTCAAATAGTAGCTGGTGGGTGAGAAGTTTGTGGTCAGGACAGATCATAATAGCTCACGATACTTCTTGGAGTAGAAGGATCTAAATGAGAGGCAACAAAAGTGGGTGAGTAAAATTGAGGCCTATGATTTTGATATTAAATATTTGAAAGGGAAAAATAATGTTGTAACAAATGCCCTTTCTAGGAAACCCACTTTGTACTCTATGACTGATATTTTAGTCAATTGGAGGACTCACCTCTTATCAGAATATGCCAAGAATAGTTTGCACATGATCTTGTGGATGGTAAAATTCAAGATGATAGATGGCATCATCTACAAAAAGGATAGAATCTACTTAGTACCTAAGTCAAAACTAAAGGAAAATATTTTGAGGAAAAATCATGACACCCCTCTTACAAGTCATCAAGTTTACTTCAAGACCTACAAGCAAATCAAGGAGAGATTCTCATGAAAGGGTCTCAAAAATGATGTTGTACATCATGTTTGAAAATTTATGACTTATCAGTAGAATAAGTCAGAGCATACTTTCTCGATGGGAGTATTGCAGTCATTATCCATTCCAAAATAGAAGTGGGAAAGTATAACCATGGACTTCATCATGGGGCTACCTAAGGTTCATGGTAAGGATTATATTTTTTTGGTGGTTGATAGGTTGACCAATTTTTCACATTTATTCACCATATTAGCTGACTACAATGTACCCCAAGTGGCAGAGTTATTCTTTAGAGAGATATTCAGACTCCATGGATTGCCAAAGAACATTATCAGTGATCAAGTTAGTAAATTTCTTAGCATATTTTGGTAGGAGCTATTCAAATTAAAAATCATAGAATTGACTCTGAGCATGAGTTTCCACCCCCAGACAAATGGCTAAATTGAGATTGTGAACAAGTGGGTGGAGGGCTATTTGTGCAACTATGTTGTAGGGTAGCAAAGAGGTTAAACCAAATTATTATACATGGGTGACCATTATTACAAACCACCAATCACATGTCTATTGGCATGACTCCTTTCTGATCATTATATGGGTATGATGTCATGTCATTGGTAGATCTGGTATTAGAGGACAATAGGGCTCCTAAAGCTAAGGATTGGATTCAAGAGAGTCAGGATATCTTTAAGTCACTTAAGGATAATATTCACCATGCCCAAGATCGATAGAAGTTGTATGTATATAGGCACAAGGTAGAGAGGATTTTTGAGGTTGGTGACTTAGTTTTCTTACACCTAAAACCCTATCACCAATCTATAATGAAGAAGATTGGTGAAAAAAATCTAAAATGTTACTTTTATGGGCCTTATAAGATTGTGCAAAGAGTTGGTGAGGTGGCATATGAGTTAGAGCTACTAGGGAATAGTAAGATTCATAACATGTTTCATATGTCTTGCCTAAAAAAGGTAATCAGGCAACATATCACCACATCTCTTAAGCTGCTACCATTTGGATGAGGAAGGAATGTTGATTTTATAACTTGGCTCTATTCTAGAGATGAGAGAAAAGAGATTGAGGAATTGTACACTCATAGAATACTTGATAAGATGGAAGAACTTGCTTGAGGAGGATGCTACATGGGAAGGAGAGTAGATTCTTTATCACTAAAATTTGTAATTTCTTGTGGGCAAGCAATTTCATGAAGGGAGGATTGTCATTTCCCCTTCTTAGCACTCACAGGAGACCCTTTAGCCTATAGCATTCCCATAGGCTAATTTTGGGTTGGAAGGAAATAGTAGGAAAAAATCACTATTCATCATTTACTATTCACATGTTACTATTCATCAAGCACTATTCATGTGGTACTATTCACCAAACACTATTCACTATTACTATTCATGGTGATGTGGTAGGTGATGTAGGTGATGATGTAATAAAGAGGTGACTTGTGGAGTGATGTGGCATGACCCACATGAGAATTTATTATGTAAATAAATATATATAAATATATATATTCTTTAACATGTGAGGAGACAAGTTGATTGGGATCACATGGGGGTAGATGGGAAAGTCAAAAGTGGATTCTCTTGCACATGTGAGTGAAGACATCTCAAACATGTGAGAGATAAATAACACTATTTCCAGAATAGTGTTCACACTTCAAAGCATAGTGCATTTCTTTGCTTGCACTCCATGTTTTCTCTCTTATGCTCTCTTATAATTTCCATTTATAGAGTTCTCCTCTTTTGTAAATAATATCTTTTATTCAACCAAACACCCCCCCTCCCCTCCCCCACAATTTAGATTTGAACATATGTTCTCATCTCCCATCCTTGGAATTCTTCCTTGGATATTTTAGGCAAATTTTGGTGGTGAAATATCCACCCTATTTAATATTGGCCATTCCATACAAAGATAACATTGGAGATTTAGGAAAGGATTACCATTTTTGGTGGTGGAAGACCCTCCCTAGTTAGTTAGTTTCAGTAGAGAGTTGATGTTGTGATAGTGTGTAGGAATTCAGAGTTTGATGTTTGTAAGTGTGTGTATGTTGTATTCCATAGTTTGTTGTCCAAGAGTTATGTTTATGTTCATTTCTTTATGTCAAACCTGATATTGTAATATGTTATTTACATCAAGTAAGTGAGTTGTAAGTGTTATTATATGTAGTTTTCAACATTTGTAAGGAAAGTTATGCAATAACTTTCTATGTGTTTGTAATATTTGGAGAAAGAAGTTATAATAGAAGTGTGGTTAATCTTGGTAACCAGTAAATCCTTTTGGGTGTTGTGATTTATTATTTAATTTGTCTCTTAAGTATTCAAATCTAAAAATTATAAAAGTATTTTAGGTGATTTAGGGAATGCAAGAAAATATGAATTTATTGTTTTCTTAGGTGATTTTTAGGGATTGTTTTATAAATTTTATGTGTTTAATTAATATCCCCAAAAAGGGATATTATAGTAAACTAGTAGTATCCTACATGCAATATCTTGGTCAAGGTGTTTTTTACTAAGAAGTGGCCACCTGGGGGTGGGGGGGGGATGCATATCTTGGAGGATTTTATCATCTTGGTGTTTTTTAATACATCATAGTAGATCTCCATCAAAGTTTATTTTAAATAGGATTCCTTGGACAATTATGTATCTAGACCCTTGAAGCCTATAGAAATGTCTTTTATGTGTGGGAAGGCCATCAGGATATTGACCGATTAGCGTGAATCAGATCTTGTTGACTAGTAAATATCTATCAACTTTGTATTAGTTCAGTGAGACTATTTTTGATGTTTTTGGTTTCTCCAGTGGGACATCTACACATTGGGATAAATACTCAAAGATTCCTCTTTCTCTGATGACATTAGTTAGCCTAACTTCGATATCATATTTGTGGATCTTGGTGATCTAATTAGCCCATTTTTCGATGATTTATCCTTCCATTATGTATTTGTAGATGCTAGAGTGTGCCACATACACCATTATTTTATTTCCCACCATAAGGTGCCTAAATTTTTTGAGGCCCTTGATAATGGAAAAAGCTTATTTCTCTACAAAGTTGTATTTGATTTCATACCCACATAATATTTTTGAGTAGAATTTGATCAGGTGCTCATTCCCTCCTTCCCCTTCTTTTTAAGTTAACACGACCACTAGGCTATGTTTACTCTCATAGACATA
This sequence comes from Torreya grandis, assembly GCA_037957365.1. Lineage (NCBI taxonomy): Eukaryota > Viridiplantae > Streptophyta > Pinopsida > Cupressales > Taxaceae > Torreya > Torreya grandis. The sequence goes on from JARHVA010000451.1 coordinate 4,733,680, forward strand.
TATTATAAAATTCTTGGAAAAGTTAGGGTTAACCAGTATAATCATGATGGATATCATAGCCATTATTTTATCTAATGTTTCTCTCCCTTCAGGTGTTTATTTGAAGGCATGGTCCTTCAACATCAACATGATTGGTTTCATCAATCCTATGAAGTCAAATATGAACCAACTGATGAATTTAATATTCCCAAGGAAAGACTGGACCCCTTTCTTGTTTACCGACAAGGCTAAGTATCTGATGGCTTGTATTATTGCTAGATTGATAGCAATCCCTTGTTTGGATACTACATATCCAAGAATCCTACCTTGTGGAACTCTAAAGACACATTTCTTGGGGTTAAGAGATACACTAAATTTTTGGCACCTTTGGAAAAGTTTTTCTAGATGATCAAAGTGGTCTTCTTTCTCCTTTGATAACATAGTGAGGTCATCTAGATAGATGAGGATGATTTTATTGATTAACCCCTTAAAATCCATGTCTATTGCTCGCTAGAATGTATCCCTGGCATCAAAAAGGCAAAAAGGCATCTTCACATATGTGAATGTTCCCCACATTGTGGTGAAATTGGTTTTGTGTTGATCTTCCTCATTTACCCAAACATGATTATATTCGAAGATTCCATTCACTAGAGAGAACATTTTTGCACTTGCTACTGCTTAGAGGATTTTTTCCATAGAAGGAAGGGGGTAATGATCCTTCAAGGAAGTCTTATTCAAGTTACATAAGTCTATGCATAATCAAACCTCTCCACTCATTTTTCTACATAGGAACTAACTTGGTTATTCAAGTCAAATGTTTTGATTGGGTATATGATTTTCAATTTGATTTATTTCCTAAGCTTTTGTTCCATGAGGGACTCGATTCTTTAGTTTATCATCATTTGTTTCTATTGAATAGGTTTGTATCCCTCCACCAAGTCTATGTTGTGTTGAATGACTTTACAGTCATATCCTCTCAAGTCATCATAGGTTCATGCGATGATGCCTTTATACCTTTCACAAAAGGATATTAACCACTCCTTATCCTTTTGGAGAACCTCCTTTCCCACCTTTAACTTTATTCCACCTCTGACATCAAGCTCATAGTATTTGTCTTTATGAGTGACAAACTTTCATTTGTCATTCTTTATGTTATTAGAATTAAATAGATTTTCTAAGGTCATGAGCTCCTTTAGCAACTTGTTGGTTTTTAATTGCACAATCTGGTCCCCATAGGCTTATTCAATATTTAGTTGCAATTGTTCCATGAATTTGTATGATTTATATAGAGACATGGCAATCTGATTATCACTTTTAAACACTAGCCAATTCTAGTCATTATCAAGGATGGCAGGTCTGATGATAACCCACATGGCTTGCTCATTGATGAACAAGTCTATCACTGGATCGAATTGGGATCCAATTATTGACATCTTATCAACCTCTACATTTGTAGCTCTAAGGATGATCTTAATGTTGTAAGATTTAAAGGTTTCAATCAAATACCATTTATGTTGGTGATAGGATCTCAAGCACCCATTCTTCATAGTTGCAACTACTCATACCTACCTTACCACTAGTTTAGAATCACCAAATACTTTCAACTATTTTATGCCTATCCACTCTGTAAGGTTGAGGCCATGGACCAATGCTTCATATTTGGCCTCATTGTTTGTGCAAGAAAATTGAAATCAAAAGGCTCAAAGGTTCTCTTCTCTAAAAGGAGACATTAGTTGGATGTCATATTTGGAGCTAATTTTACACTTTACACCATCAAAATACAGAGTCCAAAATTTGGACTCACCTTTAGCCCCTTGCTCTAGTCCTCCTTCCTCTTTGTGACCTAAAGAATCACCTGGCCTTCATTATAGATTACACAGGTTCCAAGACGGGTGGCATCAAAGTTTACAAATGGGTCACTCTTAAAGAATTCATTGATAAGGGCTTCTTCCTCCAAGCTTTTGATGTCTTCTACTTTATCTTCTTCAAGCATATCCACATCGTGCATCTCCCCTTTTGAAAAAGAGGTGTATGTCACTTTGAAGTTCATCATGACTTTATCTACTATGTGTTCTAGATGAAGTGGTTAAAACAACACCTTTAATTTTGAGCCATATTCAGTCCTTACAATCAAATGGGACTAGTCTAATGATAGGTACCCACCTATCTTGGTGGTAAAATATCTTGATAGACATAGCTCAAAGATGGGAGGGATGTCTATTACTACAATGTCTTATGATATGAAAATGCTAGGATAAGAATACAATGTGAGGGGAAGAGCCCTAATGATTCCTAAGATTTGAACCTTCTTTACATCCAACTATATTACTCCTTTATTCAAGGATTCATACTAAAATTATAACACATCCACTATATATTTGGGCATCACTATTGTGCTAGCACTATAATCAATCATGGAGTTATGCAATAATTTCTTCCCCATAATAAGTGTTAAATAGAATGGGGTAGGTTTCTTCTTGCTCACCCCTTCTTTGGAATCGATAAATATGGATGGTATCTGGGGATTCACACTCATGCTAGCCTCTTTTATTTCCACTCATGGGGGCTCTATGATTGGTTTTCCTTGTGTGGGATTTTATCATTCTTGCAAAGCCTCTTTTGGTAGAGACTTCTACTCAAGGATGGATAGGATGTCCCAGAGGGAAACTTTGGTTAGAACCCTTTTCATCTAGTCCACCACATTATATGACCCTAAGAATGGAACCTTGGGGTCTTTTACCTTATTTTTCATTATTTCACTCCACCTTGGATATGTCGAAGGTGGAGGTTAAGGTGCTAGACGTTTCTCAAAAGTCACTTTGGGCCTTACAGTGATTTTGGGGCTCTTGGCCAATATTTTCTTAGAGCACATATAGTAGTCTAATTGAACTTTCATATCTATATACACAAGAGCTTCGCTAGTATATATTGCATCTTCTCCTTCTACCTATGAGAAAAGAGTGTGTTCTAGGGACATTCCATGCATTTACATTATTAAGACTACATTCTCAGTACCTACAGATTGGTATCTATAGGCCCAATTACGTGTGTTCCCTTGTCACCATTTTTTGACAACCTTCTACTGTAGATTACCCCTTGGACAATTTTAGGTCCTGTGCAGGGGATTAAGTACAGCAACCATTTATTTTACGAGCCACATTTGATTGTTTGGTACACTTGATTTGGTGCTTGATGGTTTTGTCTTTTCCATTCTTGATATTAGTTCTGCTAGAATGGAGCTCTCCTTTCTTGGTAAATATTGAAAGGGGGATTTGAAGGCATATCCTATTACCTTTTGAGAATTATTATCTCTTTGGAGAAGTTTTGAAAAATAATCTTCATATCATTCATCTCTACATTTAGTGAGTATGAATCATATGCACTTACCTGAGTGGGTGGATACACATACATAGAAGTTGGAGCTCCCAAGGTGCTAAGTAATTCCTATTTTAGTGGAATTGATATCTCTAGGAACATTGGCATCAATCACTGAGGAGGAATATTTCATACATCTATTAAATTATTTTTGGTCCTTACTATTAGATCATAAGTGTTCGACAACATCTATCCTCCAAGCGATTAGGCCATTCTCGTATGTAGTCAAACAGCTATTAGAATCCTTTACCAAGTTTTCTCAAACCTAGAATTGAAATCAATAATGTCTTATTGCAAAGCCCTCTTAATAGTTATTAGTTGTTATAAGAGGATGAATGGTCTGCCTTCTCATTGTCAACCAAGTTATACCAAGTGGATATGGAGTTGGGTGGCAAGGATGAATACTAATCAAGGGAACACCCCTTAAAAGAAGTGGCTAGTAGCCTCAAGGCTGCATTTTGTGTAATGACATAGTGTATAGTGCACACATTTGTAACATCTTGAATATTTTTTGCTATGGTCTTGAAATCTTTTCCTAAAAATTGAGGAAGCACCTTCAGAGCATTTATATGAATGGGGTCCCATGTGGCTGGTGGCATCAAGGGGATAAGTGGGTTGTTACTACCCATGATATGATGTTTCTTGGTGATCTTGGAAGAGCCATTTATTGTTATCATTATTGAGTAGTGCTAGATCTTTTGGTCTTTTAGGGAGTTGGAGCCCCTAGAGGCAGTGTTAATAGGCTTGGATTCTTTGTTGTTTGTGACCTTGTAATAGGTACTTGGCTCATAAACTCAAGCTTCTAATTAGTATTGGGTTGTGGATCTTATCTCTAAATTACAATGTATTTCAAATAGTGTAAATTAAAAATGTATTATACACTCTTTATGTCTTCTCACTAGGTAACCATTTTGGGTTGACTTGGCCCATAGTTTTGGTACCCCTATTATTTTGTAAAACTGCTATGTTGATGTATTATGTATAGATTGATATCCATTAGGTAATACATCATGAAAATAAGGGTTTGAGAAGGAAGAACATAGTGTGTAAATTCAAGTGCAAATTTAAGAGGGTTTGTTGAGTGCAACTCCAAATAATATTTATGCATTGTAATTATGAGAAGATAGATCTAAGAGTATATTGTAATCTTGCAGCTTGTAATAAAACTTGAGCAAGTATTTCTTGGTGGATGTAGCCCACATTGGGTGAACCATATTAAATCTAGTCTTCTTGTTGTGCATGTTTATTTTTATTCTTTAAGCATCTCTATTTATATATATTATTATTGTGATTCTATGAAATTGTTTTGTATCAATTTTTGATTTATTCCTAACAACTGGTATCAGAGCTTTAGGTTATATTTACTAAAGTGTTGAATCATAGGGAGGGTTATTCATTCAAGTGGGAGATATGGATGATGATAAAATATAAAAGGTTAAAAATTTTAATGGATAAAACTTTGGTCTATGGAAGATATAGATGTAGAATTACCTCTATCATAAGGACCATCATGCTCTACTCAAAGGAAAAGTAAAGCAACCAATGAGTATGACATATGAGGCTTGGGAGATGCTGGATAGGAAAGCACTTGGGACCATCAGGTTATGCCTTGCATATTTAGTCACGTATCATATATTTTAGGAAAAGACCATGGAAGGTCTCATGAATGCATTAGGAAAGTTATACGAGAAACCCTCTACTTATAATAAAATATTTTTAATGAAAAAGTTATTTAATATGAAGATGTTTAAAAATAGTTCATTTTTTTATTATCTAAATGAATTTAATATAGTTTTGAGTATGTTAAACTCTATAAAAATTGATTATGATGATGAAGTCAGGGTTTTAATTTTTCTCCTTACCAATGAGTTGGGATACCCTGGTAATGGTTGTGAGAAACTCAGTCTGTAATAATGTCAAGTTAAAGTTTGAGGATATCATATGAGTAAACCTTAGAGAGGAAATGGGATGGAAAATCTCTAGGGATACTTCTAATTCAAGTGATGCTTTGGTAGTGGAGAGTAGAAGGGGATAAAATTTTAGAGTAAAAGTAAAGCGTGAAAAGTTAAATGGTCCTAGAAGGTCAAAATCAAGTAGTAGAATGGTATGCTGGTACTATGGAAAGACTAGGCATGTGACGAAGGATTGTTAGTCTCTTCAGAAAAAAAAAACAAAAATTAGGAAGATACTAAGGAGGTGAATGTTGCAAGAGGTAATTTTTGTTAGGATGCATTAATTCTCTCCATTGACAATATTATTGAGTTTTGGGTTTTAGATTCAGGAGCTTCTTTTCATGATACACCCTATAAGCATTTTTTCATGTTCGAGGGAATTTTGGACATGTTTATCTTGGTGATGATGAGCCTTGTAGCATAGAAGGAAAAGAAAATGTTTAGATTAAAATGTAGAATGAAAACACTTGGATGTTAAAGGATGTCAGGCATGTGCCTAAGTTGAGATAAAATTTGGTATCCGTAGGATAGCTAGGCAATGAAGGTTGTATAGTGACATTTGCAATAGATTCTTAGAAGGTGACCAAGGGTTTCCTTGTTGTAGCAAGAGGTAAGAATGATGGTGCCCTATATTTATCAAGTAGTGCTGACTATTATAATTTAGTTGTTGTAGATGTAGATACAACTTTATGGCACAACAAGCTTGGTCACATGAGCCAAAAGGGCATGCACATTTTGAAGGATTGTTTTTTGGATTGAAAGGCTCTGATTCAGATTTTTGTGAAGATTATGTGTTTAAAAAATAGAAAAGGGTAAAATTTCTCAAGGTTGGACCTATGAGGAAAGAGAATAAGTTGGAACTGGTTCATTCAGATGTATGGGGGCTGGCTCAGGTATCTTCTATTGGTGGGTCATCTTATTATATCATTTTTATTGATGATGCAACTAGGAAAATTTGGGTGTATGGCATTAAGAGAAAATCTGATGGGTTTGATACATTTAAAAATTGGAAAGCCTTGGTTGAGAATGAAATAGGTCTCAATTTAAAATGTCTTAAGATAATAATAATGCAAATCATGAAAAATTTATTCCACTAAATTAAAATAAAATATTAATGGGTGTGTCATGGAAAAATGGTAAGAGGCATACAACAATATTGGCTTTAATGTTTTTTGTTGTGATTGTGAGGGCATCGGTACCATCCTCCATATCCAATAACACATCAATGATGTCCTTAGCAGTGTTAGTTTGTTGGTCTGCCACTCTCATCCTCAACATCTATCACCTATGATGCTAGTTTTCATATATTATTTCTCCAATAATTTATTCGAAAGATATGATCACCTTCTTCATTCATCTCATTATGCCTTGCAAGTCAAGCTAGTCTATATAGGGAATTAAGTCCCCCATGTTGAAATTTCCCACTATCATTGCTATATTTGATATCATTTATTTGAATTCTTTACCTTTGTCATTCTTGTTGCCAACTAGATGGTCTTCATCAGAATAATATTTCATTACGGAGAGAATTTGCCACATGAGTTCCTGTGTAAGTGACCAGAGGATCTTGGTGAGGTTAACAGGGATTGTAACCTGACCAGACATCTCCCACACTAAATGAATGGTGAGAGACACCTTGATTGTTTCATTCCTTCTTTATAAAGCCTGAACCATCCTCTCTTCCATCAATGGTGGTTTTTCTTATTCTTCTTCTTGCTGAACTTCTTCTTCATGATCTGTGTCTTCCTCATCACCACCTTGTCTTCTCTATTGATTTGGTGATAACTTCTGTTAATTGTTGAACTTGCCTCTACAGCTCTTGCCTAGTCTAGTTCATCTATGCAACACCTCCTCATCCTCTCACCATTATTTATTTGTGCAAGATTCAAACATGCTTTGATCTCAGATAATGAACCTGAAAACTATCAAGAATAAGAAAATTACCAATAGGCCAAGATCTTGAAACAATAAGCAAAATTGATTTATACTGATTGCTTGAAATAATTACAAACCCAAACAATGCTTAAATAAGCCTCAACTTATAAATTAAAGTTTACATGCATAATTCGAAAAAAACTAAAATCTAAAAAAAATGCATTTTTTAAAAAACTCCCAAAATATCTCAAAAATCTCTTGAAATAGCCTAAACACTATAATTAGACTATGGGACGAAATTCAACTAAATTTTTAATCCGGTTATAAAAATATACAACTTTTAAAAATAGAAAAACGTGAAAGAATAATTAAATCACAATATTAGACCCTCAGATGATCATGTATGGCCTTCGAAAAATATCTAAAACATTGTTACACTGATATAACAACCTAGAACAGCAACAACCTTTTCAATACAATAGTTTTGGTATGTAGAAGATTTCAAACAAAACTATGGATAAAAAATTATGACCTTTAAAAGTTTAACCTATTTTTTCTGCATCAAAGACAAAAAAGATATAATCAACAAAATAAAATTTACTTAACTACTAAATTATGTATCATCATATTTGTAAACACACTATCTTTCAAAGCTTCTCTCTGAAGATTAAAGTTAAAAAAGAACTTTGCGCACATTTTTTAAAAGGATGTCGATAAAACATTATAAAAAAACAAAATATATATAACCAGAACAGTAAAATTTAGTTAACTACTAAAGTATGTATGATTTTAGTAAGTCCTTAAAGTTGAACTGACAGTAATAAAATTATATTAAAACAATTTATATACCAAATTAAAAAACCATAATTATTTATCAAAAATAAGAAAAGATAAATAAATAATTTGATTGTTAGAATTGGAATTTCAACTATTAAATAACTGTAAAAAATGAGCTCGATTTATTTGTTTTGTTTATTTTGTTTTATTTATTTATTTATTTTTGTTTGGGATCTCAATGCATTCCCAACAAGTGAAACTACATATTTAACATAATAAAATGAGACCACATGTTCTTAAGTCTCATGTAAGAAACTGTAAAAAATTTAGGTTGCCTTTTGATTGAACATGTTAGAGTGCAAGTTAGCATGAGAATTTGTACCGTGGAAGCAAAAATAGTTTTCATTTATAGACAAAGAATTTACTTTAACTTTATTTTCCATAACATTATCAAATGAAAAATAAAGGATCTCAATATTAGTTTTGTATAACTATAAAAAATATTATCATTGTAAACTTCTTTATGTAATGAAAGTATTTAATCTGATACGGAATTTGGGTACGCATTTGGCAATTCCCAATCATATTAGTACAGTTAAAAATACGTATAATATATCATAAATTTGTAATACGGATATTAAAAATACATTAAAATAAAATATATATTTTAATATTAAAAATATTATGATATAAATTATAATATTAAAAAATTTATAACATATATACAAATGTAAGGTTTCCCTGAAAATTTAAAAAACTTATTTTGTGGGGAAATATAATATAATGAAAATTGAAAATTAACAAGTAAAAATAACATATGCACAATTTCTCCATAATATTTAGAGTTTTATTTTTTATTTTTTTTAATGAATGAATTAAAAATATTATATAAGAGTCATTAAATAAAATTAAAGTTAATTTGTAAAATTAAAAAATTAAATTAAATTTTAAAAAATTACATAATTAATTGTACATGTTATTTTTAATGACTATTCTTTTTAATAAGTTTGAACAGGGTCAAGAAAAATTATTTATTCCTAACATACCAAAGTCAATTTATGAATGACTTCCAACTTTTAAAATCTAAAATAATTAAAATAAATTAAAATAAAATTTTAAATCAACTTAAATGACTTTCAACTCTTAATGTCTAAAATATTAAACAAAATTTACAAAATAAAATTTTAATTCTTCATGTATAAAAATCAACCCTAACTAATTAAACTATATTATGGTGACATATAACTTCTATAAAATCCATGTCCCATCATAATATAATATATACTATTATTAAAATAAAAATATTGCAAAACATCACATGAAAATTTTAATATTATTTAATTATATAATATTTTATAAGTTGAAGTGTAAGAATTATAAATCAATGGTATAAAGAAAAATAAATTAAAAAGCTAACTATAACGTAGAAAGAAATAGTTGCACATATACATTGAATGATTTATTTTATTTTGATAAAAAAAATTGGGGATGCGGCTAGGGAAGGAATTGGGATTTTTTTTTAATATTATAATAATAATAATTAATTTTTAATTAAAAAAATAAAAAATATTATTTTAAATTTATTTATAGGAAAAAAATATTCACAATATCATTCAACTTTCAAATAAGACTGTAGAAATTTACAATATAATTATTTATATAATTGGAAAGATGTAATATATTAAGATTCAATTAAATAGAGTTATATTAAAGATGTAAAGCTTCTATAATTCATATAGTAACCAAAAAAAATTTGGAGATACTATGTCAAGTTTAGATGATCCAATTTTATTTTTTGATGAAGGATTAAAATAAATATTTTTTAACATTATTTAAATAAATATATTTAAATATGTTAAATTTATTATTACTTCCAAATATAAACACTAAAAGGTAAATAAGTGTTTTAGAAGTTGTGAAAGTTGGATCACAAAAAACCCACGTTCGATAAGTATTATGTAAGAAACAAGTAAATATCATATCTAAGATTAATAAGGTTTCTAGTCCTTGTCAAAACAAAATTAATAAATTTACTTTTTAATTAATTATTTTGTTTTCAACCAAAAAATTTTCAAATAAATTTTATGAAAACAATTAAAATATTTATCTTAAATTTAAAATATGAATAATGAAATATTCTATAGATATTATTTATGTATATTATTTTACTGATATCATAATATTGAAAGTACATACAAATATTTCATATAATTGTAAGAGAAATGATTATAATATGCAAACCATCAAATCTTATATAGCACATGAAACAAATATTTATTATAAAAATATATCCAGGGTGAAGTTATGATAGCATCTTTGTTAAAAATAAACCAGAAAATTATCAAGGATGAGGTTATGATAGTATCCTTTGCTAAAGATAAACCAGAAAATTATAATACCAAGAATGCCTAGTTTTGAGATTTTACAACTGAAAACGACATTGATATTTTTTCCCTATAAAAGAGATAAGCGAGTTGCATACGTGGCACGCAACTTAAACATTGTTATCGCCTACCTGTAATACAAATTTAATACTATGCATGGAATTTGTCTCCCAAATGTAGAAATAAACATATGGCGTTATTAAATGGCATGTTTCTTACTATTCTAAAAGGAGTACCATATTGTGGCACGAATATATAAGGAATTTTTTACTATAGTTTAACAATTTCCTTGATGCTCTATGATATTGTTTTCTAGATAATTGCATATAAGTTAAAATTATATAAAATTTATTCGTAAACATTGCAGTGGAAAAATAAAATTTTGAAATTGACAGTTTGTAGTGTGGTAGACAGTTTCTATTTCATGATATGTCAGTAGTTGTGTAATAGATATCATGGATTGGATTGTTAAAATAGGGAGGCAACTTCAAAATTGTTGGGCAATGTGATCTACACACCAATCTCATCAATTTATTGAGGGATTTGCATTAAATATTCACTGTAAAAACATGTTAATTTCAATGTTTTAGTATGGCTTTGATTTAATCACAAAGAGCCAATTTTTTTATCAAGTGCAGGGATATAATATTATATTTGAAGAAAAATAGGTAACAATATTGAAAATGAAAAGCATGGTTTAGTATTAGAAAAAACTATGGGAGGTTTTATTCCACTAATATAGTATTGATCACATAACACTTCCATTCAACATGGATATGAAGATCATGGTATGTTTGAATCAATTTAATTAACATCACATAATATATGAATCTTAGCTTCCAAATCAAAAAAGCGTCAAGAAAAACAACTTTAAAATTATCTCACGACATGCTCTCCAAACCAATCTTAGCCTAGACATTTTTTTTATATGTGCGCACATGCACACATGTCTTCCTTAACCAGAGACAAATGTGATTATCTATTATTTTAATGATAAAACTAAACATATTCATTTGAAATATATATATATATATATATATATATATATATATATATATATATATATATATATATATATAATGTGTTACTTCTATGGTATAGACTATACAAATACTATATCTCTAAATCTAACCATTAATATACTGCACTAAGTTTACATTACAAATTTACATGCAAATTCAATTTTTAAAATTTTACACTACAAAGGCAAGGACTAACTGCTACATGGCCCTTGTTCAACTAGAGGCCATTTTATTATTACAACAGATTCCTAATACACTAAGTTAGCTATTTATTTCATATTTATGGTTTTAAAATATCATTTTGATGAAGACCTCAACACTTTTAGCCACTTAAATTTTAAGTCATTTTCATTTTTTCCTAAACATCTAAAAAAATATGGACTTGACATTGTGTCATACGTGAAATATGTTAAGTAAATGTCACCTTTAATAACTTTTAATTATAAAAGGGTCCTACTTTAATTGGTATAGATGCATGACATCATTTATCAATATACAAATCTTAAGTGGTATTAGAAGTAATGAGGTTTTATTTGTATCCTAGATAAATTTTGTAGAATGAGTATCCTCATTATTTCATATTAAATTGAAAGTTTATTATTTGTATCAATTATTCATATGCCTGATCACAAAACATACTAAATGGATTGAATTCCTCTCTCTCTCTCTCTCTCTCTCTCTCTCTCTCTCTCTCTCTCTCTCTCTCTCTCTCTCTCTCTCTCTCTCTCTCTCTCTCTCTGTGTGTGTGTGTGTGTGTGTGTGTGTGTGTGTGTGTGTGTGTGTGTGTGCGCGCGTTCACGTGCATGCTTGTACGTGTATGTGTGTGTATTATTACCTTAATATGAATTAAAAATTGAAACTAAGAGCCATGTGGTGGATAGCCCCTATTTTTATATTGTAAATAGGGAATTGAAATAGATGAAGATAGAAAGATGATTCTAGAAGAGATTCATTTTCAATAACCATAATAGGTGATTAAACATTAAAGGTTGCAAATGACTATTATTTTTTCTTAATATTTTCTATTGAATTGTTAATGAACCCGAATATTATCAAGTCAAAAATATCTAGTAGGCACATAACTTTTGAAATAATACTCTATATTGATGTATTAAATAATTGAAATAATTATGAACAATAAATAAATAAACCTTAACTCAGAATTGGAGTTGCCAAACAAAATTTAAAATTCTAAAAAATGGAAAATGTGACTTGCTATTTTTAGTAAGTTTTGCAGGCAAGTAGACATAGCTCTAAAGTCTCAGAAAATATTATAAACTCTAAAATTAACTTATAAGATAAAATTAAACTAAATTTGATGTCTAGTTTCAAAAACATATAATTTCTGAAAATAGAATACTGAAAAATACTAAATACATATTAAGACCCTCAAAAGGTCATATATGTCCTCTAAAAATAACAAAATCATCTATAATTGGATAGGGTGGTTTATGGTGGCATCAAAAATTTTAAAATAGTCATTTTTGTATAAGTGAGAACTAAAATGGATGTACAAATAAAAATTTATGGCCTCTGGAAATTTGGACTCATTTTTTGTATCATTCTCCTTTGGTTGAAAACAACTCAGTGCATGCAAGTTGATCTGATTGTGCTATTGACATTTATTTTTGTCATTATTATTCATCTCCCATTCTAAAATCCAAGTGTTATCTTCTTGTTGTATTCATTCCCACTGTACCAAATACATGTTACAACTTCCTTGCCTTGTGTTTACTTTCTTCTTATCTAGAACCTACACTATCTTTATTTCTTCTTCTTTGGTACATGCATTTCCTAATATACTTCTTCATCTTCTTTACCTTCACCAATTTATCCATGAAAATCATATATTTATATGATACATTAAATACTAGAGAGATATCAAAATTATATGGTAAACTCACCTCATAAGTATTGTCATTGATTTTCTTCATAATTCTATAGGGTCCAATTTTCTTGTAAAATTCAAATTTTTGTATGTGTATTTCATAAATCTTTTCTTCCTCAAATAAACCATTACCAAATATCCTTCTTAAAACACATCTGACCTTAATTTGACATCTTCTGCTACTTTATATTTTTTATTACTTTCTTGTAGCTTTCTCCTCACCTCTACCTACAACTATTGTATATGTTCTACAAATGCTTCTGCATCATCACTAACTCATTTTGTAATTGGTAACTCTAAAAATTATTAAAAAAACTCATAAGATTTCTCCCATAAACAATCTGAAATGTTTATTTACCTGATGATCTATCAATAACTAGATATAGAGGCTATGGCTACACTAAGATTTTTGAGACAATCATTTTGGTGTTAAACAGAACTCAAACAAAGCTATGGATAAACATTTATGGCCTCTATAAGTTTGGACTCATTTTTTGCACAATTCTCCTTTGGTTAAAAATAACTCAGCTCCTCTGAGTTGTTCTAATTATACTATTGCCATTTGTTCTTGTCAATCTTCTTCAACACCCATTCTAAAATCCAACTATTGTATTTTTATTATAATCCTTCCCACTATACCAAATACATGTTTTAATTTTCTTGCCTTATGTTTATTGTCTTCTAATCCTGAACATAAACTATCTTTCTTTCTTCTTCTTTGATATATGTTGCTTCCAAACTACTATTTTATCTTCTTCCCCTTCACTATCTTATCTATGAAAATCATATAAATATGAAACATTAAATAATTGAGATATATAAAAATTCTATAATAAACTCACCTCATAATCATGTTGTCATTGATTTTTTTTACAATTATACATGGTCTAATTTTCTTGTACTTCAATTTTTTGTATGTGCCTTTCAAAGATATTTTTATTCTAAAATAAACATCAGATAACATTATTTAAATAATTTTTATCTTCTTTTGACATATGTTGTCATTTTATATTTTTATCACTTTCTTGTAGATTTTCCTCACCTCATCCTACAACTATTGTATATGTTTTGTAAATGTTTCTACATCATCACTAACTCATTCTACAATTAGTATTTATACCAAATCTAAAACACTAATAGAATTTCTCCCATAAACAATTTGAAATGTTGATTATCTTATTGATTTATTCATTGAACTATTATATACAAACTTATCTGGTGGTCAAGCCAAGTCTCATTGTTTGGTTTTCTCTCCAACTATGCATTTTAATAAAAAATTTAAGCTCATGTTTACAACTTATGTTCATCCATCTATTTTTGGTTAGTATGCACTACTAAATCTTTGGTCAGCTCCCATCTTCTTAAATAAAATCTTCTAGAAAATCACTTAAAATTTTCATGTCTTTATTTGATGTAATGGTTTTTGGAACACCATGTAATCTCACAATATCCTTAAAAAATAGTTATGCAATTCTAGTGGCATCTTTAGTTTTCTTACATGTAAGAAAATTATTCATCTTATAAAACTTATCTATAACTAAAAAAATTGAATCAGTACCTCTCTGTACGTTTGGTAATCCCAACACAAAATCCATAATAAAATCTCTCCATGGTCTTTTTGGAATTGGTATCGTCGTTTATAACCATGTATTTTGTGTATGTCCTTTAACCACGTGACATATCCTACACCTTGAAGAATATCTTGTCACATCTCTCTTCATCTTTGGCCAAAAATACTTCTCCTCCACCAATTCTATTATCTTTGTCTTACCAAAATATCTAGTTAAACCACCACTATGAAATTATATTATAATATTGCCTCTTAGATACCCAACTAAAATACATAATTTTTTCCCTTTGAAGAGATAACCATTATGTATAAGATATTCACCATGAATTAAACTTGTCTCACTTGTTAATGGATTTCTACATTGATCAATTATATTTTTGAAATTTGGATCAATATCATATAATTTCTTAATAACTTCAAATCCAACTATCTCACTCATCATAGAAATTAACAACCCACTCACCTGATCAAAGTATCAACTACCTAATTTACTTTCTTAATTTATGATTCAAAACAAAAGTATATCCTAGAAAGAAAGACACCCAATCTACATGCCTACTATTTAACTTTTTTTGAATGTTCACATACTTCAAAGCCTCATGATCAGTAAATAGGATAAACTCCTTAGGCATTAGGTAGTGCCTCCAATATCTTAATGCTTGTAAAATGACATAAAATTCAATATTATACATAGAATACTTTGTTCTTACCTCAATCAATTTATCATTTAAATATGCTATTGGATTCCTTCTTGACTCAACACAACACCAATTTTTTATCAACCCGCTTAGTTGTTCTTAGAAAAAATAGTAACTTTTTTCTAAAACTAAATATTGAACATTCATTCAACCACAATTGCTAGAATACTTTAGTCAATCATAAAATCAATAAATTCAAGTAGTAACAGTTTCAACATTCCAATACTGCAAGCAATTGGATATAATATATGATACAAAAAGTTTGCCATCACGTTAAGGACATTAGCACAATCCAAAATCCCATACTATATACCAGTACTAATTCAACCAATCACATAGATTGATATGCAATCAAGTTTACCCTAACCTAGCTTAAGGATCTTTATCTAATTCCCCCACCACATATTAGACAACCTACATATTTGCTCTTTAGAATAAGGGTCTAATGTAGTTCTACTTTCAATTGTGATGGTCTCCTCCACAAGAAATCACCACTGAAGGGATTGGCACTCTAAGCAAAACACAAAACAAACTACTATTTTACAGATGAGATTTTAAATCTTTAGTCTAATCCCATAGCTAAGTGACACATGCAAATATAACACCTTACTAATCTATGCTTGTGTGCTTACCACGACACTCTCACATATACAACTAGATATAAGCAATGATGAAGGAATATACATTCCTAGTTCCATAGAGAATCACATACTAGGCATAGAAGTGATCTAAGTTTACAAAAAAAGGAATTCATACAGTACATAATAGTTGAACCTATCATTTGTTTATGCTTGATATATATATATATATATATATATATATATATATATATATATATGTTGACCTGCTAACTGATATTATTATATTACTCAATTAAAAACATATAAAATCAATAAAACAATCAATTTAGGTGAGAGTCCAAACATATAGCTACAATATGTACCACATGAGTATATACATCTAAGCTAAAGTATATTATGATATCTCATATTATCATAGTCCATGGTCACTCTACCCAAATATTAATAATGATAACATATATTTAGGTATAGTTTAAGATGTAATAAATATAGTATGTACCATCTAGGTACTTTTCATACTATATAACTCTGTGACATCTCATCCTATTATAGGTTTTTGTGTTTGAGCATCAAACTCAACACCAACAATAATCTTACACCCAACCATAATAATAAAACAAGTCAGGATTATACTATCCAAATATACATTTAATAACAATCCAAAGAGAATGTAATCTCTAGGCACACCCCATGATGCACTATGTTATTTTAGAAAAGTCTAGGCACTTTCATAGTTAACTTTCTCTTGAAATATACCACATAAGAGTTTTCATCTTTACAACATGTGACAAACTTGATCCTGTCGACAAGTTTGCATAATATTAATGTGCTACAAAAAGCTATTTACTTTCACTAGCATTTATAATAGATGTCATACTAAGTAATACCTATCAAGGTTAGTTTTCTATTTCTATGCTCAATCCTCGATCTCCCATACATATCTATGATGTCACCTACATACACAAAATTAGTGCTAAATTTAGTTCTACCAAACTACCAAAGGTATATGTGACTACAAGAATATTGCATACATAAGTAAGGGCAACCATGTTCCTTAGCTATAGTGAGAAGATTCAGTAGGCCTTCAAACAATATAACTTGCATCAAAACTCACATAATCTCTGACTTCAAGATGTACATTATCATATAACATATATACATATAGATATATGTACATAAATAAATAATTATACATGGGAAAACTTTTGAAGGTCTCTAGCATAAGTAGTTTTGTCTCAGTCATAAAATGTATAAATTACCATGTCTAGATGCATATTAGATATACAAGTATTTAGTAACTACATAATGACATAGCTACAACTGATCTCACAATACAATAATGATTATTCATGTAAAATAATATATATTTACAAATTTCATAGGTGTTTTAGCCTTATATAAAACATAGAGATAACTAACTCTTCAGAGCTCGAGTTGTACCAACTTATGTATCTATGATAACCTCAAGTGTTGTCTCCAAGAATGTACTACAATGGGGGAAGAAGAGTATACACAAATTTCTTTACCACTCCAACCATGTTCCAACAATCCTCGCATAATCCCCTATCAGGGAATGGCCCTCCCTACATGGATAGGCAAATAGAATGGTGTGAGAATCCAAAATGAGACATGCTACTACCCCCATGTGCTATAAAATTTTACTACATGATATGTATCATAAATAAAAATAATTTTCTATTATTATATCGTATAACATGAAAATCATACATATGAATTGACAATATTAATCTAAAATTACTTTGACCAAAGTTTTTGAATAACATATGATCATCTAGTTTGGTTAAATTTATAACACATCACTTGATCGAGTTATTCATACCTATCATTGGTGATGTTAACTAGGCTTGAGATATCATCTCATTACCTAGGTAGTATCATCAATGTGGGCCCCATAAAATACATAATAATCTAAAGCATAAGCTCACAATTAGAGTAAACTAATCTAAGAATCATGATCACATACATGCAATATCTGATATGATTAAGAATACATTGGCAAAACCATGCCAACCAAATATGACAACAAAAATCTATATTAACATAACTATAATAGATAATTGCTAAGTGTAATTCAATTTATATGTAAAAAATAAGTACATTTAAAAAAACAAAGATTAATGAGACATTTTTTAGAATGGTTAAGTTTGGCTTCCCCTAAAACCAAAAAAAATTAAGGAAATGTTATAATTACCCATTTTTTATAATTTTTAAATATAACAACATAGGTATTGACACAAATCATCATTTTCAAACATATTTTGATAGTTTTCTCATAATATTTATAATATTTTTGTTTCACCTTAGAACCCCAAATATTAAGAAATGAAATAAAATCTATGCCCCTAGATAATTTAATCACAGATTATAAAACAATGCCGACAATCAAATTGTATGTTTCCATGGCATTTAATTTATATTCATTTCAACAAATTTCATGTATGATGTTTTTAAAATGGAAACCACTGTTATAAATTACGTATATTGATCACAATTTATGAGCTTAATAACTTCTACATAATTATCAATTATATAATAATCGATATAATATAGTATTTAAAATTATATAAATTATATTATCTTCAATTTTCAACTTAATCAATTATCTAATCATATTAATTATATATTTAAATATATATAATTTTAAAACCATGTTGATTATATATTTATGCATATGAAATATGATAACTATATTGATTAAATATTTATACATATAAAATTTAATAACTAGCTAAATGTGACTTTCACACTACCCCTTCCCATCATTTCATAATAATGTAAAATAAAATATGCACTGCCCAATGTAATGAAACTTAGGACAGAATTGAAGAAAGTAGTTTTCATGATATAATTGTTAAACACAAGAAACAGGGATGATGTGACTCACAGCTAGATAGAATCATGACCACATCACGTGTGTGTGTGTGTGTGTGTGTGTGTGTGTGTGTGTGTGTGTGTGTGTGTGTGTGTGTGTGTGTGTACACACACACACACACATACACATATGGAAATATATGAATATTAGTGGTCTGTTAAAAGAGCTAAAGGGTTTGAGGTATCCATTGAAATCCTTGACTATAATGGGATGTGGTTCCATCGAGTAGAAACAACAAAGACAAAATAATAGCATTTAAAAAGTGTGGTAGTAAAGTTCATTGTTACTACTCAAACACTGAGTTAATGAAAAGAAAAGAACAAAACATAATATGATAACAATGTTAATGTTTTTGGATGAAAAATGATACTTCTAGAGGTTTGAACCCTTAACCTAGTGTTAACTAGCTTTGCGTGAAGGCAATTTGGAAGACAATATCAATGGCTGAGATAATGAAATAATAGTGACACTACTACTCATAACTGAGTTAAATAGTGGGGGTGGAAGGGATTTTTGTGATAGGGATTAATATTAAAATATGTCAATCCCCTAAACTGTTATCTTCTTCAAACCCCCAAACATACTAGCAAGATGATTATTAATATCCTTTTTATTACTACCAACCCTTACGATGACAAATTAAAATAATCAGCTATTATTAATATGGGTCTATAAAAACTAAGAGGGATGTAGATAGCACAAAAATAAGTTCATCTTGTGAATAATCTCATGGGAGGGAATATCATTCAAACCATAGCCTACTAAAAGACAAATGTTATATAAAATAAACCATAAGTTTTATTCACATAAACACAGTTAATAGAGTATAATGCACAGGGTAATAATTGAAATGCAGATAAACAATTCATCCCCATGGTCTTTAAATTATGGATGCATATAAACCAATAGCCATTTTAGAAAAAATAAATACAAAATCTTTAATCCAAATTTTTTTTCAATACAACAATACACCATTAAATTAATTACAGTACCCACCTGGTATGCTTTTCCCCTCGTTGGTGAATAAAATTTCCCTTTTTGCTTCCAAAACCTCTTTCCTCTTCTAGCTTTTGGCTTCCCTTTTCTCGTAAATATTTCTTGTATTCTTGTGTGTCCAAATCCTTCTATTTTTTATCTCCTTAATACCTTTTTTTCTCATTTTCAATCCTTTGCATGCCACTTGAAACCAAAGTTGTAGGCTTTGTTCCAAATAATTAATTGGGAGTCCCACAAGTAGTTATCAGATAAATTTTTAATTTATCTCCTTTGATTTTTTAAGTTAGTATTAAGGGAACTCAACTTCATTTTTTAAAGTAAATTCATCGAAAGATTTTATGTATTTATAATTAATAATCAACTCCACTTGACTAATACCAGATAAGTCTTTTAAAGTATAAGTTCATCCATATATTTAATTAATATAATTAATATGTTGAATACCATAAATCAATAATTATCTAATATAATAATTAAACAATTTAAATTATAATAAATCATTATTTTGACAAATTAACTCTAACATTACTACTATTTTTTTAATTAATTTATCCATAAAATCAAATATCTAGTTTATTGATTGGCATATCAAGACTAAATCTTCACACAAATGTAAGCATATGTACCATAGCCAATGTGTCACAATGATACATATGCAAAAGGGACAATAGCTCATTAGACTAAAACTTGGTAGAGGAAAATGGGATGTAACATCCTCTCCCTTAAAACTGGTCATTGCTTCGATGACACAAAAGTTTTGAATGACATCAGATTTTATCACTAAATAAACATAATATCTATTATCCTAGTATGTAAATAACTATAAATTTTATCTTAAAAATTCATCTTAGTACACTCATTTACTATTATTTATAGAATATCAGTCCCAAAAGACCCTACTTGGTGAGATTTTCTATTATGTAATTAATTTTTATGAATGTCATTTATGCTAATGATTAACATAACCACCCTGAGGTTCAACAACTCAAAAAATGTCTTACCGACTTTCTAATAACACATTAAATCATAAAAAACAATTGACCAAGAAGTGTCCCACAAAACTTTCTAGTCCCTTTGCACATCTCTTCAACCTAGAGAGTCTTTTTCTCAAACCAAAGAAAAGTATTAAGGGCATCTAGAAAAATGATGTGTATATGTCAATACTATCACTACTCCACATAGCCTCAGATAAGTATAAAATGTCAATACTATCATTACTCAATCAAAGCTCCTGACAAGTATGATGATAAATAAGAAATGGTAAAAATGTATACAAAATCATAGAATAATCATCCACTTAGAACACCCATCCAGTATACATGTGTATGGCCATACGACTGAATTTGATAAGTTTCACTTGTCAAATCTCATATTCAATAAAAAAATTTGTCAGATCCAACTCAGTACCAATAATATGAGTAATGTGAGGCTAAGTAAGATACCATCCTATCACTTAGAAATCAGGTTCCTAATTTACGACTCTTGCCTCGAGTTTCTATGACTTGATGATCTCCAAATCAATACTATATGCTATAAGATTTATATATGTAGTAGCATACATATAATAAAATCATACAATCATCTCGAGATTGTATTAAGTTGCTACTATCTAAACATAACTAGTATCAAAATTTTGCAACTTACTATATATATATATATATATATATATATATATATATATATATATATATATATATTACACACCTAGGCAAAGGATTATATCGCCCTTCAACCTTAAAAGTAAGACCATGTCTCTTGCTTTCACATCTATCACACAACAAGTTCAAAAGTTTATCACTTCACTACCTTTACCAAGACATTATGTAAATAAAATATCTTACTTGCTCCTAGCAAAAGCGTACACATAATAATCTTCAAAACATGTTTAAAAAATAAAATAATATTAGTATAACAAAGGTAGATAATAACATACTAATTTATAATCAACTATAATTAATATAAATCCATTATTAGCCACTACTCATGATCAAGTTTACATTTTTGATAAAATAGTAACTCTATAAAGTTACAAGTAGAAATTTGAGAGACAATGTCTCAAAACAAAGCTTCCTACATATCCTCAATTGTAAAAGATAACATCACAATCCATGTTACTTACCAAATTGCAAGAGTAGAATCATAACCTACTTCCTCAACTGGAAAGAAAAGATTAACCTCCAGGATGCACCAATCCATCTAATACTACAAATTTTCTCAATAATTAGGAAACATTATCCCATGAACTTAAGAGAAATGAGATCAAACAATATTTCAGAAACGAGTTTCCACTTAAGAAAACACTAAATCTACATCTTAAAAATATGAACCTTTTCGGTAGCTTCAAATGATGTATGAGTAGAATAAGAATAACAACTCACCTCTAAGCTAATGAATAGAGATGATACTTTTTATCAAGTATATAAATAATAAAATAATAATGAAGTTAATCTACAAACTCCTAACACAAAGGAATTTATAATCAAGTCATTTGTAATCAACTAAGGAAATTCTCATTCCTAGTTTTTATGTAAACAAGACACAAAATGAAAGCATATATATTGAAATGAGAAACACTCCATGTTTGTCAAATACAAATGCAAATGGTGAAATTGATTTAATTACTATGAAAGATGTAATCATACTCAAGGTGTTCAATCACAAGATCAAAAATATAGTAGGAAACTCTTGTTCACAACTAAAGAACTAAGATATGTACTCTCCTACCCATACACTTTATAAAACAATCACCAATGAGATACTTGATAAACCCACCCTTTATTAACTCTAAGGGGTCATGAATGCTCTTAGGGTACCCACTCAATGTACCACATATTTTTTTAAATTCTCCTTTTTGACAAATAGAAAATATGAAAATGTTAATGGACTCATTAGGTCCTAGCATTTGAGCCTAACTTATGATACCACATGTAACAACCCACCTAGTTGTTCTTTGAAAAAACAATATTTAAAAATTTAAAAAAAGAAAAAAAAACTAAATATTAAACATTCATTCAACCATAGTTTCTATAATACTTTAGTCAGTCATAAAATCAATAATTTTAATTAGTAACAATTTCAACATTCTAATACTACAAGCAATGGAATAAAATGTATTATACAAAAAATTTACCATCACATTAGGGACATTAGCATAATTCAAAATCCCATACTTAGTACTGGTATTATTTAACCAATTGCATCGATTGCTATATAATCAAGTTTACCCTAACCTAGACTAAGGGTCTAGACTTAATGCCCCCACCACAAGTTGGGTAGCCTACATATCTACTCCTCAAAATAAGGGTCCAATATAGTTCTCATTTCAATTGTGATGGTCTCCTCTAGAAAATATCACCACCAAAGGAATTGGCACTCTAAGATAAATAAGAAACAAACTACTCATGACATAGATGAGTTTATAAAGTTCTGGTCTAAACCCACAACTAAGTGACACACTCAAATGTAACACCTTACTAATTTAGGCTTTTTTTTTACCCAAAAAGTCTCACATATACACCTAGATATAAGCAATGATGAAGGAATCAACATTCCAAGTTCCATAGAGAATCACATGCTAGGCACGAGAGTACACTAAGTTTACAAAACAAAGTAAGTCATATAGTACATAACAGTTAAACCTATCATTCATTTATACTTGTAAGATTGTACACATTTATACATGTTATTTTCCTAACTCCTATGAATATATCTCTCAAGTAACAACCAACAAAATTATTAGAACAATAAATTTAGATGAGAGTCCAAACATACAACTATAGTATGTACCATCTGAGTATATACATTTAAACTAAAGTATTCTATGATATTTCATACTATCATAATTCATGATCACTCTACCCAAACATTAATAAATAACTTGTATATTTATTTAGGTATAATTTAAGATGTAATAAATACAGCATGTACCATCTAGGTACTTTCCATATTGTATAACTCTATGACATCCCATATTGTCATAAGTTTTTGTGTTTGAACATCCGACTCAACACCAAGAAAAATCTTACACCCAACCATAATAATAAAGCAAGTTAGGATTATACTATATGAGTATAACTTCAATAACAATCTGAAGAGAACCTAATCTCTAGGCACACCTCAATATACACTATGTTATTAGAGAAATGTATACTCACTTTCATAGTTAACTTTCTCATGAAATTTACTGCATAAGAGTTTTCATCCTTACAAGATGCGACAAACTTGATCATGTCGACAAGTTTGCATAATAGTATTATGCTACAAAAAGGCTATTTGCTTTCACTAGCATTTATATCATATGTCATACTAAGAAATACATATCAATGTTAGTTTCCTATGCCTACGCTTACTCCCCGAGATGCCATATATATCTGTGATGTTACCTACATACATAAAATCAAGGTTAGACATAGTTCTACCAAACTACCAAAGGTATACCTAATTACTGAAAAATTGCTTACATAAGGATAACCATGTTATTTAACTATAGTGAGAAGACTCAATAGGCATCCAAATAATATAACTTGCATCAAAACTCACATAAGCTAGGACATCAAGACGTACATTATCACATAACATATATATATATAATTATACATGGGAAAACTTTTCATGGTCTCTAGCATAAGCAGTTTTGTCTCAATCACAAAATGTATAAATTACTATCTCTAAATGCACATTAGACATACAAGTATTTAGTAACTATATAATGACATAGCTATGATTGATCTAACAATACAACAATGACTATTCATGTAAAATAATATTACATTTACAAATTCCATAGGTGTTTTAGCCTTATATACAATGTAGAAATAACTAACTCTCTGAAGCTCGAGTTGCACCAACTCACATATTTCTGACAACCTCAAGTGTTAGCTCTAAGAATGTATTGCAATGGGTGAGGGAGAGTATGATGTGAGCTCTTTACCACTCCAACCATAGTCCAATGATCCCCTGTACAATCCCCTATCAAGTAATGACCATCTTTACAAGGATAGGAAGATAGAATGGTGTGAGAATCCAAAATGAGACATGTTAGTAACCCATATGTTGTAGGATTCTACTACATTACGTGTATCATGAAAAAAATATGTTTCTATTGAGATATCACACATGTAAATCATACATATGAATTAAAAATGTTAATCTAACATTACTTTGGCCAAAGTTTCTAAATAGCATATGATCATCTGGATTAGTCAAATTCATAACACATCACTTGATCAAGCTATGCATACCCATCATTGGTGATATTAACTAGGTTCTAGAGATCGTCTCTCTACTTAGATAGTATCAAAAATGTGGGCCCCATAAAATACATAATAGATAAATAATCCAAAGCATAAGCTCACCATTTGGGTAAACTAATCTAAGAATCATGATCACATACATACAATATCTGATATAATTAAGCATACATTGGTAAAACTATGCTAACCAAATATGGTAACAAAAGTCTATATTAACTTAATTATAATAGATAATTTTTAAGCATAATTCAATTATTTGTACAAAATATGTAAATTTTAAAAGACAAAAATTTACCAGATATTTTTCAGAATGGTTAAGTTTGGCTTCCCCTAAAACCAAGAAAATTAATGAAAGGTTCTAATCACCCATTTTCTATAATTTTTAGAAAACACAAAATAGGTATTGACATAAATCATCATTTTCAAGCATATTCTGATAATTTCCTCATAAGATTTATAATATTTTCATTTCACCTAAGAACCCCAAATATTAAGAAATGAAATAAAATTTATGCCCCTAGATAATTTAATCACATTATAAAATAATGCTGAAAATCAAATTGTATGTTTATAAGACATTTAATTTATATTCATCTCAACAAATTTCATGTATGATATGCTTTTAAAAGTGAAAACCCTGTTATAAATTACATATATTGATCAAAATTTATCAGCTTAAAAACGTCTATGTAATTTTTAATTATATAATAATCGATATAATATAGTATTTAATATTATATAAATTATATTATCTTCAATTTTATACTTAATCAATTATCTAATAATATTAATTATATATTTAAATATATAATTTTAAAACCATGTTGATTATAGATTTATGCATATAAAATTTGATAACTATATTGATTAAATATATATATATATAATTTAATAACTAACTAAATGTGGATTTCACACTACCCCTTCCCATCAGTTCAATAATATTATATAATCAAATATGCACCAGCCAATATAATGAAACTCGGGACGGAATTGAAGAAAGTAGATTTCACGATATAATTTTTAAATGCAAGAAATAGGCATGAAGCGACTTGCACCTAGATAGAAACATGACCACATCACACACACACACACACACACACACACACACACACACACACACACACACGTGCACTAGCGAAATATGCACTAGCCAATATAATGAAACTTGAGATGGAATTGAAGAAAGTAGTTTTCACGATATAATTGTTAAATTCAATAAATATACGTGAAATGACTTGCACCTAGATAGAAGCATGACCACATCACGTGTGTGTGTGTGTGTGTGTGTGTGTGTGTGTGTGTGTGTGTGTGTGTGTGTGTGTGTGTGTGTGTGTGTGTGTGTGTGTGTGTGTGTGTGTGTGTGTGTGTGTATTAGTGGTCTACTAAAAGTGCTGAAGGGTTTAAGGAGTCCATTGAAATACTTGATGGTAGTGGGACACAGTTCCATTGAGTAGAATCAATAGAGACAAAAGAATAACATTTAAAAAGTGTGGTGGTAAAGGTTGATGACACTACTCAAATGCTAAGTTAATGAAAAGAATAGAACAAAACTTAATATGGTAATAATGTTAATGTTTTTAGATGAAAAAGGATAATTTCAGAGGTTTGAACCCTTAATGTGGTGTTAACCAACTTTACATGAAGGTAATTTGGAAGACAATATCAACAGCTGAGATAAAAAAAAGAATAGCAATGGCGCTGCTCATATCTGATTTAAAGAATAGGGATGGAAGGGATTTTTGTGATAGGGACTAATATTAAAATACATTAAGCCCCTAAATTGTAATCCTCCTCAAAACCCCAAACATACTAGTAAGATGATTATTAATAGCCTTTCTATTACTACCAACCCCTACAGTAGTCAATTAAAATAATCAACTATTATTAATATGGGTCTATCAAAACTAAGAGAGATTTATGCAACACAAAAATAAGTTCATCTTGTGAATAAGCTCATAGGAGGGAATATCATTCAATCCATATCCTACTAAAGGATAAATATTATATAAAATAAACCAGAAGTTTTATTCACATAAATGTAGTTAATAGATCATAATGCACGGGGTAATAATTGAAACAAAGCTAAATAATTTAACCCCATGGTCTTTAAATTATTGATTCATATAAACCAATAGCCATTCCAAAAAAGGAAATATAAAATCTATAATCTAAAATTCTTTCAATATAGTAATACACCATTAAATTAATTACAGTGCCCACTTGGTATGCTTTTCCCCTCGTTGGTGGATAAAAATTCTTTTTTTGCTTCCAAAACCTATTTTCTCTTTGAGCTTCTGGTTTCCCTTTTCCCTTAAATCTTATGTGTATTCTCGTGTGTCCAAATCCTTCTCTTTTTCTTTCCTTAATACCTTTTCTTTCTCATTTTCCATTTTTTGCATGCCACTTGAAACTAAAGTTATAGGCTTTGTTCCAAATAATTAACTAGGAGTCTCACAAGTAGTTATCAAATAAATTTTTAATTTATCTCCTTTGATTTCTCAAGTTAGTATTAAGGTAACTCAACTTCACTTTTCCAATTAAAGTCATCAAAAGATTTCATGCATTGCTAATTAATAATCAACTCCACTTGACTAATACCAGATAAGTCTTTAAAAGTATAGGTTCATCCACATATTTAATTGAAATAATTAATATGTTGAATACCATAAATAAATAATTATCTAATACAATAATTAAAAAAATTAAGATTATAATAAATCATTATTTTGACAAATTAACTATAGCATTAATACTATTTTTTTAAATTAATTTATCCATAAAATCAAATATATAGTTTCTTGATTTGCATATCAAGACTAAATCTTCACACAAATGTAAGCATATGTAACACAACCAATGTGTTACAATGACATGTATGCCAAAGGCCTAGCAAAGGAAAATGAGATGCAACAAATTTTCACAAATCAAACATCACAATCAACCTAAAATACTTTGCTAAAATAGGATTTTATAAAATATATTTATTCAAAAACTCAAATTTTTATATTGCTACTCTTATTTATGCAATTTATTTTCCTCTCATAGAATTTGTTATTAGTGTAATAAGACTATTAAAAAATTTAATGAATTTTCAATAAAAGGTTGCTAAACCATGGAAACTTCTTACCTCTATGTGTCTCTTTGGAATAGGCCACTCAAAAATTACATATATTTTTTCCTCATCCATTCTTACACCATATGTTGAAACTACAAATTTCAAAAACACCAAACTATTTATCATAAAACTACATTTCCTCAAATTTGCATAGAGCTTCTTCGTTATTAACAGTTCTAATACCATTATCAAATGTCTTAAGTGATTCTCTTTAATTTTATTAAACATCAAAATATCATCAAAATAAACTACCATAAACTTATCAATGTAATCTCGTAGCACTATGATCATCACCCTCATAAATGTGTTGGGTGAATTAGATAATCTAAATGGAATCACCATCCACTCATATAAGTCATCTCTTATCTTGAATGTAGCACTATGATCATCACCCTCATAAATGTGTTGGGTGAATTAGATAATCTGAATGGAATCACCATCCACTCATATAAGTCATCTCTTATCTTGAATGATATTTTCCATTCATATCTTTCATGAATTTTAATCTCATAGTAACCACTCATTAAATCAATTTTGGTAAAATATTTTGATCATTCAAGAACATCTATCATATCATCTAAATGAGGTATAAGAAATATGTACTTGATTATAATTTTATTGATTGCTCTACTATCCACATGAATCCTCCACCCTCAATTTCTCTTTAGAGTTAGCAATGATGGTGTTGCACATGGACTCATGATCTCCCATACTACACCCTTCTTCACCAATTTAGTAACTTATTTATTTAGTTTTGCATGTTTTGTTAGACACATCTTATAAGTTGTTTGATTGGTTAGATATGATCTTGGAATCAAATAAATATGATATTGAATATCTCTCTTTTGTTGTAAACCATATAGTAAAACATCAAGTATAACATTTGCATATTCTTTCAACACCATTGTTGCTTCTAGTAGTATTTGCACCACTTCTATGCATTCTTTATTCAATACTAATGCATAATGTTGAACAACTTATCATGTTCACATATTTGATAATTTATTTTATAGACAATATGCTTTCAGTCTACTCTTCTTATTTAAGAGGTACCAAAATTAACTTCATACCATCT
Organism: Torreya grandis; assembly: GCA_037957365.1. Taxonomy (NCBI): domain Eukaryota; kingdom Viridiplantae; phylum Streptophyta; class Pinopsida; order Cupressales; family Taxaceae; genus Torreya; species Torreya grandis. The sequence goes on from JARHVA010000451.1 coordinate 4,763,115, forward strand.
TTATAGAATAAAATTAATTGTTTCTCATTCTAATAATAAAAATAATTAACACAATGTCAACTCTAGGAGACCCTAAAATAGGCCATGGGCAGTGGGAACCTCTTTTTTTTCTTGCTAATTGTTTCCTAATTTAAGGCAGAGGACATGTGTCATGCAGTATAAATATTTTTTATCCATGTTAAATTTTGAAAATAGAATGTCCTCCACATACCAAATGAGCTAACAATACATCTTCAAGCTAACAAAAACACAATTTCAGGGTATTATCACATCTACATGGCACTAATTGTTTCGATATACCTATAAAACTCTCAAAAAATAATAATATAGCATAGTACTTAATATAATGGTTTTTAGCTCCATCTCAGAACCTACTCATCCCAGAGATGATGAAGATAAAATAATTCATTTAATGTTTGCATCTCATTATGTTCATTCTCCTCCCCCAAATTTTATAAATTATTTATATTTTTCTTAAATTATTTGCCCTCTTTTTACTATTTTTGATAGAGTTACATGCATAATAATATGGGTGTTTTTGCATCATATGAAGTTTTTTTTTAATATTCATTGATGTACATAGGTATAAAATATTTACTTTTGAAGCTGGTTTTGATTATACTCATTTTGTTGGACCTTATTTTGGACCAAATTATTAGATGGTTTAACCTCTAGCTGATTTTGATTATATATTTTTAGTTTGAACTTGATTTTGAACTAGGTTCAATAGGTTTTGATTGAGTAGAGCTTGAAGGATTTCAATAATTTTTAAATTCTTTACCTAAATTAACAATACAATCCATAGACCATTGAATGGATTCAACCATATACATTAGAACCAATGCTCCTTACATGAGCTTAAATTTTATTCTTGATTATATTATTATGATAACACACTGGGTAACTATAAGGACATATTTTATCTATGAAGCCATATTTTAGTAGCTTTCATTTCCATTGTGGCCAACCCCAGCATCTAGACTACCACCAACACTATAGACACCCCCATCTCCACTTGCCACCATCCACCACCCGCACCATATTCACTACCTCCACCAAATAATTTAAAATAAAATTATCCAATATAAGAAAATTATTACTCATTTTAATTCCATAAAAATACTGATGTTGAAGTTGGTGATTTGGATTTTTAAATAATTTTGTTGAAAGTCAAATAGATCTGATTCAAGTCTTTTTTCTATTCTTTTTTCTTTTTTGGTTTGTAATAGATCTAGGTTATTTGAAATACCCCAAAAGATGTCTCGTAGCACTCCTAGAGTTAACAAACAACCTAGAGGCTCAACTGATTCTAATTCAGAGATGCCACCCACCTTACAAACTTGAAGAATTTTTTGGATAAAACTTCAAAGTTAGTAGATCATCGATCTTCTAAGAGTAGATTGGCTAAGGTAAGAATCCGTTCTTTTTATTTCATTTTAATCTCTACTTACTACATGGGGGTAAATATACATTTTAAGCTACATTGGGATAAATCTTCACTAAAGTTCACTATTAGCAGGAGTTGAATCAAACTCAAGATTATGCAAGCATAAATTTTTTTCCCAAGGGATTAGATTAGCATGTTTTAGGTGTGGACAAATGACCCTTTCCTACATGCATTTGTTTAGCCCCGAGTTTATTTTGAAAACTCATCAATCTTGTTTATGATGCATTCAAAGTATGTTGAGCTTGGATCGAGCTTCTCCTTCTAACCAACTCAAGATCTAGTGTTTTAGTGGTTTTGGCTATTGCCTTGTATCCCTCTCAGACCTACTTAAACTTTCTTAGAGAACTTTTCAACTTTACCAAGATCTGCATCCACATCAATAAAAATTAAAAATTTGATAAAGTTTTTTTTAGCTCCGCATCATCAAAAGGGACTCCATGTGGAAAAATATGGATTGAACATAGTTAGCCCCAACCTACCCATCTTGGAAGGGTTGTGGTCTTAACCCTATCAACCTTGGGTCTACCAATCTTAGTAGGGCCTAGGGGCAATCAAAACAAGCTCGAGTCTTGGCCTGTCAGTCATAGTAAGGCTAGAACCAATAAATAAGAACCACATGTCAAATGGACAAGGAGCCTGGGGTGGTAGAGGGCATGGTTAGAGTTTTGGTACATAGAATACTGATGCAAAAAAATAAGCCAAACTTATGGAGGCCATAACTTTTGATCTATAGCTCTGATTGAGATCTTCCACATGCTAAAATGACAATTTCAAAATTCTCATTATTTATCTAAGCATGCTATCCATTTGGAGGTGTTTTTTGAAAAAAATTAGAGGCCAAACAAGACCATTTAAGGATTTAAATTTATAGTTTAATGATATTTCAAGATTTTTCTATATTTAAAAAATTGCATATTTTTCCAACCAAACGTGAACTTAAGTTGAAATTCATCCTATAGGCTAATTTTCGTGTTTACAGTATTTTGAGAGACTTTTAGAGTTGCACATGCTTGCATGCAAAACTTACTAAAAATAACAGCTCCTAAAATATATTTTTTAGATTGTTTTTTTTTGAATTTTTGTATGTCAACTCTAATTTTGATTTGAGGATTATTTATACATGGTTTGTGATTATTTAAATTCATTTCAATATAAATCAATTTTTAGTTGTTTCATATCTACACCTATTGCAATTTTGGTCTTGATAGTAATTTTTCTTCATTATTTGGTATGAGAGCACAGTTAAATCTTAGAGGAGTAAGAAATGACAAGAGGATAAGGACGTATTACACAGATGAACCAGAATATACAAGAGTTGCATAAGCAATTGAAACAATCAACCAAGGTTATCACTAATCAGAGAATAAGATAAGGTGGTGATGAAACCAAGAAAGACACAAATCATGATGAATACATTCAGCAAGAAGAAGAACAACAAGATTATCCACCATAGATGGAAGAGAGAATGGTTTAGGATTTAGAAGGAAGAAATGAAGGAATTAAGGTTGATTCTCCAAATTATGGAGGTAGTTTAAAACTAGAGGATTTGATAGATTAAATAAATAGCATGGAGAAGTTCTTCAAGTGTAAGACTATTAGAGAAGAAAAGAAGGTAAAGTTTGCATACACAAAATTGAATGGTCATGCGATGCTTTGGTAGAATCACCTCCAGAAAGAGAGACAAAGAAAAGGTAAAGAGAATATTAACATGTGAAAAAATATGGAGAAGAAGCTGAGAGAGAAATTTCTTCATGTGGATTATACACAAAACCTATACAGAAGATTCTAGAATTTGAGGTAAAAGGATCATAGTATACAAGAGTATATAGATGAGTTTTCTAAGCTTTCCATATGAGTGGAGAATGATGAAACAAAGGAGAAGATACCTATAAGTTATTTAAATAGTTTGAAATTTACTATTCAATATGAATTAAGCATACATAAAATACTTTGCATGGAGGAGACTTAACAATTAGCTTTGAAGGCTGAAGAAAAACAAAATAGATAGAATTTCAGAAGAACATCTCTTGGTCCAACAAGAGGTGGATCCCCTCCAATAAGGGAATGACGTGGGTTTAATACCACAAGAGGTGGGTTTAATTTCAACCAGAGGTGGGTCTAATACTAATAGAAGTGAATAGTCATGTGGTGCAAAAGGGGAAGATGAGAATAGGCATTGGTTTCAATACCACAAAGAGGAAGAGGGTTTCATAGAGGATGAGGTTGAGGTTTTTTCAAAAAATCTGTAGGCCAAACAAGACTATCTAAGGGTCCAAATTTATAGTTTATTGATTGTATTGATTTTTTTCTATTTTTAAAAAATTGCATATTTTTATGACCAAATGTGAACTTTAGTTGAAATTCATCCTATAGGCTAATTTTAGTGTTTAGAGTATTTTGGGAGACTCATAGAGCTGTACATGCTTGCATGTGAAACTTAATAAAAATAATAGCTACTAAAAATAGATTTTTTTTAGATTTTAGTTTTTTTTGAATTTTTGCATGTGAACTCTAATTTTGAGTTGAGACTTATTTATGAAAGGTTTTTGATTATTTCAATTCAATTCAATATGAATCACTTTTACGTTATTATTTTAGATCTTCTCCTATTATAATTTTGGTCTTGATAGTAATTTTGCTTCATACCAAATGAGGGACTACCACATATGATGTGTCTAATGTGTGATCACGTGAAGGTTGAAATCCCTAGGGTTATTAGACCTTGGGATCTATTTGACACATGTAGTAGTCCTAGAGCAGACCAGTGGGTGTCATGTGGTCCCTAAATTACCTTTTAAGCATCAATATAGGAGGAGGACATCGATTTGCCTTTTATTTCCTTATGTGACAAAGGGGAATTATTTTAGGAGTCTTTAATTTTAGACATGCATTTGAATTTTTATAATGCTCTTATGTGTCTTGGTTGGAGCAGGAAATTTTTTAAAGATTTTTAAGAAACACTACAATATACATATATGGGCAGAAGTTATGGCCTTATTATTGTTTCATATACAACAATAAACCTTTGTGGAGTTTCTTGGAGAATTAATTTTGCATTAAATAAGTTTATCATATATGGGGAAAGATTTGAGGATGACATTGACTCTGTACAAGCTGGGTATATTTTACAATTGCTTTTTGAGTCCTCTCACACTGTAGCATTCCTTGTCAACCTTGCAATCAATATTTTCATCTTGATTTCCCTCTCTATAAAGGTTCTAGATTTTCAATAAATATTTACTGTTGGAATATTTATATTTCATGTAATACATGTACGTAATAAAACTTAAGCATCATATTCTAATTTCCAAATGGTAGGGATAACTATAATTTCAACATGTAAGTTCTGTGCAATCTTTCTGTTGAGAATAGGAAAAATTTACTTTATATTACTTCAGTTATATATAGAAGTTTGCAAAATATTTATTGGGTTAGATATATTTGACTTCCAAAAAGTCATTATGGTCTATATTTAGTGACCTAAAAGCCAAAGCCTATCACTACCATGATATTTAAATTATCATCAACCAGAACTATTTTCCTATAGCTATTAATCCAATTCATCAACCTAAAAACAATGCTAACAGCATTGTCAATGCTATGATATATCACATAAAAAGAGGTATGCAACATAAAAATTAATGACAGTGGGTGATCAGACCCATCCCATTTCCATCACTATTTCCTTGACTACCGGTTTCATGATCTAAAAGAGTCCTCGATAGGCTGCGGCTACTACCATCAAAGGAAAATAAAATGGCAACCAAAATGATGATATGTGAGTGATGGATCAAACATAGTTAGCCCTAGCCTTCTAGTCTTTGTAGGGTTATGGGCCAACCCCTATCAACCCCAAGCTTGCAACTCTTGGCAAGGATCAAGGCCAATTAAAACAAGCCCAGGTCTCAACGTGTCAATCATGGCAGGGCCAGAACCACTAAAGAAGAACCACATGTCAAATAGACAAGGAACCCAGTGTGGCAGAGGGCACGGTCACATTTTTGTCAAATAGGAGACCGAATGAGGGACTGCCATGATAATTTACTTTTGACGCAGCACACGTAATGCAAAACAATTTGTCATTATCATTATCAGTATATATTTTTTTGGAAGACCATAGTTACTATGTAATTTTATTAATCACTACGATTTCATTGGCCAATGTCAAAAATTCTCTTTTTTAAAATTTGGAAATAGGGAAAATTCTTGAGAATAATAGTCTTATAACCATCCTCCAACTAATAAATGGTTGACAAAATAATATTTTTTAATTTTTTCTTTTTAAAAAATGCAATGCCTAATGTTAACATAAGATAATTGATAGACTCAAGGAATTACAATAGATGCATGTTGTAAAAGTACTAATAGATATATCTAATATACCTTAAACTTATTATTACTTCCAAATCTAAAAATTAAAAAATCCAAATCTAAAGAGAATAACAATTTGTAAACAAGTGAAGGCTAGTAGTGTAAAAGGCTAGTAAATCTAGATCACAAAACACCCACATCAACAATCATCCAATAAGTACACTCTTAACAAGTAAACATTAAATGGTTGTTACTTTCAGCATTAAATGATCTATTCTTTTAAAACTAAAAATCAATATGCAAGATTGAGACTTGGCACTAGGGTGACATTTCTCAAGACGATAAACCCCTTAGTAATATTCAATACTATCAAAAGTTATGTCTAAAATTCAATATTCAAAATTGAGACTAGAGACTAGGGTGACATTTCTCTAGATGATAAACCCCTTGTTTAGTATAATTCAATACCATTAAAAGTTACATCATCCAAATAATAATATGTGAAAATGATTTATTTCCCTTTCGTTAATTATAATTGTGAAAATTTGTAAACTATCCAATTGGATAATAATGTATAAAAAGATTGTGGGCATATAAATCTAACCCTACTCAACGTATAAATCAATTAGACTTAGTAGTATACAAAATATAAATAGGTTTTCATTCGGCAACTAACTTGCCCCCATAATAATTTGATAATATTGTCAAAATATACTAGCTTGAGTCCAAGTGAATCCATCTAAGCAGGAAATGAAGGATTTGAATCCCGAATCAGGGGACATAGATCCTCCATAGTTCATTGAAGTGTCTATTTCGAGTTTAGTACTCAAAATGACCTAAAGAGAAGGAGATAAGCATAATAAATTATGATTGTAGATTCGATGAGCAACACAATTAGTATCATGGTTGTGTAACACATCAAATGAACAAATCAACAATAATGAGTGCACAAATCAATGTAGTAATCCAAAAAATGGATGTGTAACAATGTAGTATTAGATCAGACAATCATTAAATCTTAATAGGGTGGTTAATATCAGGAATGATGAGAAAAAGGTTTTCTTTGAAGTATGTGTTTATGGTAAGTATGGTTTTAAACTATGAATAATTATCAGGGTTTATAACAGAATATAATATCAAAAATACACCAACTAATTGTTATAATAACTATCATGAAAATCAATATTATACAATATGTTTCTATCATAAATTTAAATATTATAATAAATACTCGATAAATACTTTATTAATTTCTATAAAATACTTATAAATACTAATATTAGTATGACAATAAATGCCAAATACTTTATTCTAAGATATCCTTTGAGTTCTTAAATACCTTTTAGATCATGTGCATTTTTGCCCAAGTGCAGAAAGACGCCTATTTATTCATAGATTCTTGAATTTCAATAAAACACATTTATGACCAAAGACAGACGATGAGATAGTACAGCACAAAATTAATGATACTTTCAAAAACTAGGACCCAGAAGAAATTAATTTCAAAATGAATATAATATTTCTTTATTAAATCATATTAAATATAGAATAAAAATTTAAATAAATAAAAAAATTTAAAAAAAATATATAAATTATATTCAATATTTCTTACTAATAATAAATAAATAATTATCATTGAAAAAATCATAATAGATAATGTGGATGATGAAGTTTAATCCTTACTTTAAATTATCAATAAAATATGGAAATGTAAAAAGTATAATTAACATACTAAAAATCAAAGTGGGAATTTAACCCAAAAAAAATTATTAACTCTGATTTAACGCTGTTATAATAATAATTAAAAAAAATTAACATTTTTTTTTTTTTAAAAGTCAATAATTATTTAAAAATATTTAAAAATACAATTAAATATATTTATTATTATATTAAAATTTTAAAGAAATATAATATAATACTTTAGTAAGAATTTGAGAAAAAAACATTAAAATAATTTATATATTTTAATATCACACTAGTAAAATGTCATAAGATATAAACAAACGTAACTGCATTTAAATCCATTAAAAATGTGTGGGGACGGACGTCAATTCTCATCACTGCTGGAAACAACACCGCCCTTAATTTTGAAATACCTGTTTTCCTTCACCAAATTTAAAATTATACTTTATAAACATTAAGATAGCAGAAATCTACAATATGATAAAATAAAAATTAAGATATCAAAAATTAATAATATAACTAATAATAAAATTGTGAAGAATATTAAACCAAAAATTACAGTAGAATATGATTGAATTAAATAGTTATATTTTTGTTTTATTATTGGAACATTTAATAATATCATAGTCTGCAAAAATTGATAATATATGAAGGTTATATAGTAAAAAAGTCGGTTGGTATTTACGGTTCAAATTCAATGTCAGAAGAAAAGATCCGGTTCAAAATACAAGCAGGAACAAAAAATAAAACAACACTAAACACGACACTCAATAACAAATACCAATATTAAGCACAAGCAATAACACTAAGGGACGGGACAAAGGATTATCCTTTTGAGGCAAAGCCATCCAAGCAGAAGGCTCTATGGAAGAAGGATCTAGGGCAACCCAGTTGTTCATGGGATCTATAGTCACATCAATATCCTAACCATCAGCAAGCTGCATCTGAGAACTGGTACCCATAGGAGAGACTCTACAAAAGGGAGTTGTGTAAAATTTTCCATGCGACAACAATGAACCCCACTCCCCTGGATGAAAGCGAGGGGTTAAGTGGTTATGGCTATGAGAATGTCTTCTGCACCTTCTTGGAGGTGGCATCAATGGTCTATGAGGCATCCCATCTAGAGACACTCGATTGATAATGCATGGGGTGCTCCCATAGTGATCCAACAGCGCCTGGAGATGGCAGACTTCCATAACCACCTTATTAGTTTAGAATAAAATCTACATACATGCCTAAGATATAATAGATACCTTCTCGTTTAGTGAAAAATCACAAGAAAAAGCATCATTATTAAAAATAACATTATTTTTGGTCTTCCATAATTGGAAAAGAATGATGGCTCTAAAAAAGTTCCAAAGAAAAGCAATAGAAGTTGGCTAGTTCACTGAGTCCCCCAAAAGAGCAAATTGCCAAGAAAATAGCTTAGCATGAAAAGGCTAGAATAGGCTATGAATCCATTTCCAAGCATGTTAGGCATGTGGATAGACCTAGAATAAATGTTTGAAAGACACTTGGGTGAGAGAGATGCTTCCCTAGCAGGAAGCCTTAGTAGACAAGGCAACATAGAAAGTGGGCGAGCTTAGGCTCAATCTTAATGTGCCAAATTTTGACAAGTCTGGAAAGCTAAGTTCTATAAGAGGATTTAAGTCCCTAGTTCCTATTGCGCTTGCATAGAATACGAGAGAAGGGGATTATGACATGATACACAAGGCTTGTAGAGTAATTTTTGAAATGGGTTTGACAATTTCAATGCCATTCTTTCTACCAAGCACATGATGGTTGTAAACCAATTTAATGAAGCATAGCATCAGGAATTAGCTCTTGAATATAAAGCACAAAAGGTAAATCCGCAATATTAAATTGAAATTTAGATTTCAAGTCAAGGGAAGGTGAAGGAATCCAATCTCTAGGAGAAACTAAATCGTGAATGGTAAGAATACCTTTCTGAAATACCCTAAGGGCTTTGATTCCTGGCAATTCAGCCAACATGATGGTAATTCAGCCAACATGATGGTAGTGCTTTTCATAAAATGAGGCCATCAGGTGCTGTGATCATTGTAAAATAACCCTATACAAAATCCATCTCTAATCCACTTCATGTGAGGCTTGACGGCTTTGAAGGCTTTCCATATTGATGACCATGTAGATGGTCCACTTTCTCATTCAACCTTTGCAATTTCATGCAAATCTGTTTTACAAATATGTTATCGAATCTTAAAACTTTTCCATGATCCAAAACTCATTATCTACAGTTTTAGTTCCTAAAACGCTAGGCAGAGTTTCACAATATCATACACAGGTCAAGAGTTCACCGAACTACATATCAACAATGTTTTTTAGCTTCTATGAAGATTTATTATACCTCTTTCATAAACATTTCATCTCCATGCACGTACAAGCATAGACAATTCTGTGTCAATACTACAAATGCTCTGAATTTCAGTATTACCAAGATTAACAGTCTTCCGCCAACCTATATTGGTAACAATAATCAATCTAAACATAACAAAAGATGTATTCTATCTTCACAGCTATCCCAACAGGAATTTCCATTATCTGAAGATGCTTTTGATCATACTTTAATATTGACTATTATTTACATCTGTGCCAAAAAAAACTATTTTATTATAGTAAGAATAAATTGGCTGTGCAATCTCTGATTTATGCATGGAATTCTTATCTTCGGATCATGCAAGGTCTTGATAGTCTCGTCCAATTCTGAAAAGAAAGAGAATCAATCCAATTCATTCAATGTCCCAATGTCACCTATAATTGATGTATGTATGCTTTCCTCCTTGTCGATTCATATTTGGATTAGAACAAAAGGACAAAAACTTAATATGTGTGACAGATGTTGAAACCAGTTTCTACAAACCTATAATAGGATGCATCCTTTAGGCATATACCCGTACATTTTCGGAGGATTTTATAAATGTTCGAGACTCAAGTGCAATTCACCTTATAGATGACTACATCAAAAAACCTTATTGAACTCTCACGAAAGATCGACACACAACCAGCTGCCGAAGGTGATGAGAGCGAGCACTGAAGAGCTTTTCAGGTTTCTAATAACACCAAAATATCTCAGATATCAAAACATATATACATGGCTTTGCTTATGACAGCTTCACCAAATATAATTATAACAAAATATCTCTCTACAGACCTTCACGCAGACTCCTTTTCAACCGCTAGTGCATAATTAATAAATCAAAGCCATTGATTACTTTGTCAATAAATCCTTAATTCTAATGTAAAAATTTAAAGTCAGAATTCTTCATTATACGCAGACCCACATGTGTCCTTGTAATAGATCTTATACAAATCGTTCCACATATTCTAATCAGTCTTGGTGAGCATAAAAGTAAAACGTTCCACAGCTAATTATTGATCTGGATCAGCGAAATGAATAAGGCGTCCCATGTCTGTTTAATAATCTCAGACATTAGTACTCAAACACCTTTTTAAATTTTCTAATCTATAACTATTCTTCAAATCTACAACTACTTAACATCCAGATCGATTTACCATAGGATGGCACAATTTTGCATGAAGACGGACTGAACAATGGTTTAAGCTGCAGTAAACAAAATTATTAATTCCATGCAAAGAAGAAATACGCCAACTCAACCCTTTATCTAATGGATTAATTAATACATTTCTAATATTGTTCTCTTCATGTCGTGTTATCCAAAAGATCAATAATTAAACAATCGACATATAAGCCCTGATGAGAAATTCAATATATTATTATTCAAAGTCCTCTTTTTTATTTATAAAATATTTACAAATTTTATATACAGGCTTAAAAGACTTTTTTTCTACCCCACTTCTCTCTTTTATTTTACCCCCCTCATCTTCTTCCCAAACCAGGTTGATTATTTTCTTCTTCTTTCGATCTCACACACACCCTCTCTGCATTATTGTATCCTGAGTACGGCTTTTATTGACATATTCCACTCCTAAAATAACCCATATCTTTTTTCTATACAAAAGCTCGTTGGTCTTTTAATATTTTTTCTTTGACACTTTGATTAGCATTATTTCTCTAAAACAAAGCCCCAATTTGAGGTGGTGGTTGTCTGAAGTTTCTCAACCACCTTGAGAATTTGTCAAATTTGCTCATTTTCACTCGTCGCACGTTGATCTTGATTTTTTAAATAACTTGTACAACTATGGGATGTTGACTAGGACTATTTATAACATGATCTTGACCTTCTCCAACAACTAGACTTTAGGATTTATCTAATTTTTCTCTCAATTTTACAGATATTTGAAAATTCAAATCAAACATGACCTCATACAGAACATGATTTTGTTTGCATTATGTGATGCCCCTACATCACATATGCTTTTAGTAACAAAGAAACCTTCAATTTTGACAAGATCTGTAGTGATAAGAAGGGAGTGAAATTTTATATTTTTCCAAATGGGTTTGTCATAGGCCGCCCCAGAAGAGATATAATTCCTTATCAATATTTTCCATGTCTCGTTACCTTCAATGGTGCGAACCATCCATTTAGTGCAAACCAAATTATGCCAGAGATTTAAATATCTATTCCAAACATAGAATGAAAGGATGTTTCAACATTGGAAGACAAATCTCAACTCTTTAAATCAATTGAAATCTCTATACCTATATGTTAGGTTACTACAAAAGACAAGAGGGAATGGACCAAAGTAGATAAGAAAGGCAGAAGAATAGTGGTCCACAAGTCTTCTAGTATGACCCTTCACTTGGGAGGGCCTTAGTCTTGTAGAGGACATGTGGAAGTTTCGCGGATGCTCGCTAAACTTTGTTTGGTTGTTTCGTTAAAGTGTTTAAATTTTGTGGGTTTTTGTTTCTTTTGTAGTTGGTAGAGACATTCCATGAGTACTTTAAAGTTATATCTTTCTCTCCATTTGCACAAGGTTATAAGAACTTTCTAAACTCGCTTAATCACTCTATTAAATAAAATAAATACTCTCGTTGATTCAGGGCAAATATTATCAAAGTTTATCAAATCTTCCTAAAGAGTAACTTCTTCCAAATTATAATTAAGAATTTTTTTAATCAATTAATTAATTTTTAACAATTATTTTATATTTTTTTATTTATCATTAATTAAAGTTTTAATTTTATTTTATTTTTTATTTTTTTTAATTTTCTATAAAATATTCATAAAAATATGAATTTCATTCCTTAAAATTTACCTATCATACATATATTTCATAATTTTCAATATAATACTATTCACTTAAAATTAAATACTTAACTATCTAAAAGAAAATAAATAATTAAAAAAACAATTAAATAAAATAAAATTAAGATCAAATTCGTTGAAATACTCAATCATCAAATACATCTCCCTCGCCATTTCCATCAAAATGCTTTACGTTTATGTGAATTGATCTTGTCACTAATAACTTGAGTTGGGAATAATTATCAAGTGATTATGCATTGATAAGGTACTAATATAAAACACTCATTAATAGAATTACATATTAGTAATAGGTGCGGTGATAACGAATTAATGAGATATGGTGTGAAGCGTTTTATCTGAGAAATCATGTAAAGAGTCGTTTCACATTTACTTGAAAACAAGTTTTTTCTTCATTTTATTTCGTGTCACGTGTTGGGGGACGCATGTGGAGGTATTATCTATTTTAAGAATTTGAAAAATGCTTATGCGGTTTAGAATTTGAGTTCGTAATAAATATTAAGTGATCATGCAATAATAAGGTATCAACATAAAACATTTATTAATAAAATTACATATTAATAATAGGTCAGGTGATAATGAATTAATGAGATATGCTGTGAAGCGTTTTATTTGAAAAATTATGCAAAGAATTATTTCACATTTACTTGAAAACTTAATTATTTTTTTTTCATTTTATTTGGTACCACATGTTGGGGGAGGCAGGGGAGGTTTTATTTGTTTTGTTGACAATAATTTGTGATGTAAAAAAATAGGTTAATTTTTCGAAGGTCATAACTTTTGACTTGTAATTTTGTTTGAGCTCTTTCATACGTTAAAACGATCATATTAAAAAATTCGATTCTACTCTAAGCCTATTTATCTTTTTAGATTTGATTTTAATATTTTTCATAGGCCAAATGTGATCCTTTGAAGGTCTGAAATTAATTTTTAATGATTTTTTTGAAAATTTTCTATTTTTATCAATTGTATATTTTTAGACCCAGAAGTCGACTTCAATTGAATTTCGTTTTATAAGCTAATTTTAGTATTTAGATTATTTCAAAAAGATTTTAAAGCTACATGCGTTTGTATACGAAACTTACTATAAATATTGGCTACTAAATATAGACATTTTTTTTTTAGATTTTAGTTTTTTTCAAATTTTGCATGTAAACTCTAATGTCTAATATTATATTTATTTAAGCATGGTTTGGGTTTGTAATTATTTCAAGCAATCAATATAAATCAATTTTGAATATTGTTTCAAGATCTTGACCTATTAGTAATTTTCTTGTTCTTGTTAATTTTTAGTTTCATTATCTAATATCAGATTAAGTTCAAATCTTGGAGTAAAATAATGGTGAGAGGATGATGAGGTGTTGCAAAGATAAATCAAATTATATAAGAGCTACAAAGGCAAGTTCAACAATTAACAAATGTTATTACCAATCAGCAAAGAAGACAAGTTAGTGATGAAAAAATATATTGTAATGAAAAAATTCAACAACAAGAAGAACAATAAGAGCAGCCACCATCGATGGAAGAGAGGATGGTTCATGCTTTATAAGGAATCAATGAAGGAATCAAGGTTGATGTTCCATATTATGAAGACAATTTAAAACCATAGGAGTTGATAGATTGGATGCATAGCATGAAAATTTTCTTCGAGTGAAAGACTATGAGAGAAGACAAGAAGGTAAAGTTTGGATGCACGAAATTGAAAGGTCATGTAATAATTTGGTGGGATCACCTACAAAAAAAAAGATAGATAAAAAGTAAAGAGAAGACTAATTCATGAAAAAAAGATGGAGAAAAAGATGAGTGAGAAATTTATTCATGTGGATTATGCACAAACCTTGTATAGAAGATTTCAAAATTTGAGGCAAAAAGATCACAATATACAAGAGTATATAGATGAATTTTATAAACTTTTCATACGAGTGAAGCATGATGACCTAGAAGAGAAGATGGCTACAAGGTATGTAAATAGTTTAAAATTTTCTATTCAAGATGAATTAAGCATGCATAGAATACTTAACATAGAGGAAGCTTATCAATTAACTTTGAAGACAGAAGAAAAATAAAATATATAAAATTTTAGAAGGATATCTACTAGTCCAAGAAGAGGTAGATCCCTCCAATAATTAAATGAGGTGGGTTTAATACCAATAGAGGTGGCTTTAATTCCAATAAAGGTGAATCATCACATGGTGTAGAAAGACAAGATGATAATAGGCAAGGGTTTCACTACCAACAAAGAGGAAGAATATTTTAGAGAGGAGGAGGTTACGATGTGCTAGAGGATGATTTTCAAATCAACACAGATCTTATGTTTGTTATAGATGTGAATAAAAAAGACACAGAGTATTTGAGTGTCCAAACTATCAAGATCAAGGAGGCAAGAAAATCATCCAAGAGTAAATCTAGTTGAGGCTGAAATAGATGAGAAAAATACTAAAGTCACCCCAGTAGATGTTAGAGAGAATCTCATGATGAGAAGAACCATGATCACTCCAAAGAAGGAACAAGTGAAGAATAAAGAAGGTGGTGATGCATGGCTGTGATAAAATATTTTTTGAACAAGATGTACTTAAGATGGAAAGGTATGCAAATTAATTATAGATGGTGGTAGCTTTGAAAATATAATTTATAAAAAAATGATTGAGAAACTAAATCTATAATGTGAAAATCATCCTAACCCTTATCGGATTTCATGGTTTAAGAAAGGGAATGACGTTACAATAGATAAAAGGTGTTTAATCAAGTTTTCTATCGAAAAAAGTTATAATGATGAAATATAGTGTGATGTCACTCTAATGGATGCATGTCACATATTATTGAAGACACCATGGCAATTTGATAGGAAAGTAGTTCATGATGAAGCAAAGAACACACACTTTTTGAAAATATGGTTTAAAGGTAGTTTTATTACCTCTTAAATAGGAAGATAAGACAGAAATCATGCTCTATATTAAATAATTTATCAAAGATATGAAGGTTGCAGGTTGCTATTATGCACTAGTAACAAAAAATGATGAAATAAAAATGGTGACAATACTAACAATAGTAGGAGTGTTGAAATAATATGCAAATGTTATTCCTGATGAGTTACCAAATGGTTTACCACTGAAGAGAGATATTCATCATCACATTGATTTGATTTCAAGATCAGCTCTACTCAATCAAATAGATTATAAGATGAGTCTAACAAAATATGCAGAATTAAATAAATAAGTTACTAAATTGCTAAAAAAAAAAGTGATAAGAGAAAGTATGAGTCCATGCTTAACACCAGCATTGATAACTCCAAAAAAAGATAGAGGATGGAGAATGTGTGTGGATAGTAGATTAATTAATAAAATTACAATAAAGTAGAGGTTTCTTGTACCTTGTTTAGATGATATGATGGATGTGCTTGCAGGAGCAAAATATTTTACCATAATTGATCTAAGGAATAGTTATTATCATATTTAAAGTTATGAAGCAGATGAGTGGAAAACTGCATTCAAGACTAGGGATGGATTATATGAGTGGATGGTGATGACATTCAAATTATCTAATGCACCTAGCACATTTATGAGGGTGATGAATACAATGCTACAAAAATATATTGGTATGTTTGTGGTTATTTATTTTGATGATATTTTGATATTCAGTAAGATTAAAGAAAAAAATTATAGTACTTGAGAATGGTAATGGATTTGTTAAGAAAAAATTTGTATACAAATTTGAATAAGTGCAGATTTATGCAAAATAGTTTGATATTTTTGAGATTTGTAGTTTCAATAGATGGTGTGAAAATGGATGAAAAAAAATAAAGACAATTGTTCGGTGGTCTATTCCAAAAAGAATTACAGAGAAAAAGTTTCCATGGTTTCGCAACTTTTTACAAAAAAAATATTAAAAATTTTAGTAGTATTGTGGCACCAATAATAGATTGCATGAGAGGAAAGGAATTTGCATGGACTAGAGTAGCCATAGAAAGTTTTGAAATTCTGAAAAAGATTACAGAAAAATTAATTTTAGCATTACCAGATTTTAACAAAGTGTTTGAGGTTGATTATGATGCTTCATTTGTAGGAATTGGTGCTATGTTGGGTCAAGAAACAAAGCCAATAACATATTTCAGTGAGAAATTGAATAAGGTAAGGAAAAATTATTCTACTTATGATGTTAAACTTTATGCAATTGTACAAGCATTAAGACATTGAACACATTACTTAGTGCCTATGGAGTTTATAATATTTATAAATCATGAGGCTTTAAAGTATGTGAATACATAAAAAAAATTAATAGTAAGCATGTAAAGTGGGTTTCCTACATGCAAAGATATATTGTTGTGTTAAAGCATAAATTAGGAAAGTAGAATCAGTAGCAAATGCATTGAGCAGAAGAGTAGCGTTATTAACTACTATGGTGAGTGAAGTAGTTGGATTTGAAGTTATTAAACAATTATATAATAGTGATCCATATTTTACCAAGGTAGTTGAAAAGTGCATAAATATATTAATAGGTGAGATAAATGCTATCCATGATGAGTATCTTATGTAAGAAGGTTATCTCTTCAAAAGGAAATAATTACCCATTCCAGCTGGGTCTCTATGAGATAATATAATAAGAGAATTACATAGTGGTGGTTTGGTTGGACATTTTGGTAAGATGAAGACAATAGCTTTGGTGGAGGAGAAGTATTTTTGGCCAAAGATGAAGAGAGATGT
Source organism: Torreya grandis (assembly GCA_037957365.1). Lineage (NCBI taxonomy): Eukaryota > Viridiplantae > Streptophyta > Pinopsida > Cupressales > Taxaceae > Torreya > Torreya grandis. The sequence goes on from JARHVA010000451.1 coordinate 4,780,460, forward strand.
GACAATGTATGTTTTAAGGTGCATAATATATCAAATGGCTAAAGGACATGCATAAAATATTATACTATACATGTCATTATCAGTTCTAAAATAGCCATGGATAGATTTGAGTATGGATTTTATGTTGAGATTATCAAACACATAAAAAGGTAATTATTCAATTTTTGTTGTTGTAGATAGATTTTCTAAAATGGTTCATTTCATTGCATGTAAAATAATAATGATTCCACTAGAGTTGTAGAATTATTTTTTATGGATATTGTGAGATTACATGATGTTCTAAAAACTATTACTTCAGATAGGGACACAAAAAATTTAGTCATTTTTGAAAGACTTTGTGGAAGAAGATGGGTACTAAGTTATAATTCAGTAGTGCATATCACCCACAAATAGATGGATAGATAAAATTTATGAATATAAGCTTGAAAATTTTATTGAGATGATAGTGAGAGAGAAACCAAAGCAATGAGACTTGGCTTTACCACACGCTGAGTTTACATATAACAGTTCAATGAATAAATCAACATGAAAGTCACATTCTCAAGTTTTTATGGGAGAAACCCTATGGGTATTTTAGACTTGGTATAATTGTCAATTTTAGATCGAATTAGTGATGATGCAGAAGTGTTTGTAGAGCATATGCAGCAATTGTAAAGAGTAAAAAAAAAGTTGTAGGCAAGTAATGAGAATTATAAAGTAAGCATAGATGCCAGAAGAAGATCCAAGGTATTTGAAGGAGAGTTGGTAATGGTTTATTTAAGAAAAAAAGATTTTCAAAAGACACATACAAGTTGAGGTATAAGAAGATTAGAATATATAGAATTGTAAAGAAAATCAATGACAATACTTATGAGGTGAGTTTACCACAAAATTTTGATATATCTTCAGTGTTTAATGTTTCATATATATATGAATTCCATGGAGAAGATGATGAAGGTGGAAAAGATGAAGAGATAAATTAGGAGTAAGTTCCAAAGAAGAAGAAAGAAAAAATAGTGCAAGTTTTGGTTATGAAGATAGTAAGCACGAGGCAATGAAATTATAATAGGTATTTGGTGCAATGGGAAGGATTGAAGCAAGAAGACAGCACATGGATTATAGAATGAGTGCTGAAGAAGAATGACAAGAAAAAATGGTAATAGTACATTTAGGCAAATTTATAGGAGCTGACTTATTTTCAAACATAGGAGAATGATGCAAAAAAAATAGGCCAACCTTCCGTAAGCCATAACTTTTGATCCGTAGCTCCATTTGAGCTCTTCCACATGTCAAAACAACCGTATCAAAAAGTTTGTTATTTTCCTAAGAGTTCTACCTGTTTAACAATATTTTTGATATTTTTTGAAGGCTATACATAATCATCTGAGGGTTTGAAATTGTGCTTTAATTATTTTTTTGAGTTTTTTCTATTTTAGAAATTGTATATTTTTAAAAACGGACATAAACTTCAATTTAATTTTGTCCCATAGTCTAATTATAGTGTTTAGGATATTTAGAAAGATTTTTGAGATATTTCAAGAGTTTTTAAAAATAAGCATTTTTTTAGATTTTACTTTTTATCGAATTTTACATGTAAACTCTAATTTTTGAGTTGAAGCTTATTTAAACATGATTTGAGTTTGTAATTATTTAAAAATTATTCAATATGAATCAATATAAATTATTGTTTAAAATCTTGACCTATTGATAATTTTATTTCTCTTGTTAATTTTCAGGGTCATTACACATGTTAAAGTGCAATATCATAATTCAATTTAAGACTTTTACAATTTAAAGCTCAATATCATAGTAAAATTTCAAGCCCGGTCATTAAAAAAAAGGCTAGATTTATTGGCACAAGATAAAACTCAGACATGATAAACCAAAATCAAATTAAAATATGAGGAAGCCGTAATTTGTTAATTTGAAAGATGCTTCTATGGTTTTAGAGGCCCTGTTTGGGGAGAGGTGCATCTATGGACATCCATGGTTTTTGCAGGTGAATAAGATAGGGAGCAAGGCATAGTGAAATTCCTCATTCGCCTATACAATGAGACGAGTTGTTGTCATTAACTACCCAAAATCTACATATAAAAAATGGTCTACATGACTATCTAACATACAACTTGTAATCATGATTTATTTCATCTATTGTTGATTCCATTCCTACATTCGTAAACCATTTGTGCATCACCAAAGATTAACGTTCATATTATAACATACCCATTTTAGGTGTAAATAATATAAATTTCAGAACCCCAATCGTAAATATCTTGATCTCATAACAGCTCTCAATAAAACCTAAATAAAACACATAGATAACACAAAGTCCTAATGCTTTTGATCTAAAAACAAAATACGAATCAGACCATATATTGTATACAATGATAAAATCGTGAAAGTTACAATATATCTTATATTAAATCCATTTTAATATAAACCTCTATCTCAAATCCAGATAGCATGCAAACTTACCATAAGCAGGAGAAATTCAATCACAAGCTATTGTTTGAAAATTATTTATCTTTCCATAGGGAGCAACTCATCACTTCTCGGAATCCTGGTCACGCTCTTATCCTAAATTTCCCAATTTACAGAAAACAGAAAACTCAATGGAATTTAATGTCACGATTTTATTTTCTGATGCTTCTAATTTTATTTATTATCACAACTAACAAATATGTGTACGATTTTATTTTCTGATACTTATAATTTCATTAAAGAAAGGTTGTTTAAGAGAAAGAGTGTGAAATACGTGCCTTTTTTCCGTTCTCTTGCTTTCTTTTCGAATGGCATCATCTAGACTTCTGACAACTGCATACATTTTGGCATAAATCTTGTGGTAAGGGTTTAGTCTGCACAATAATTTTTTTCTTTTAATTTTGGTAAAATGTGATTTATTTTACCGAGTATAATGTTTGAGCGTAGCTTCCAAACCGAATGGGAGCTTGCCTGGGAGGAGCTCAGTTGATACCATGTTCCATGTATTACAAGAGTACAGACAGGCACTGGGAATGGCCTATGTATTACTAAGTTACTATGAAAAAATGGGAATGGCTGTTGATAATGGCAGCTTGCCTGGGAGGAGCTCAGTTGATACTATGCTCCATGTATTATAAGAGTACAGACGGGTTATTATAAAAAAATGGTTGTTTAGAAGGAAAAGATAGGCACTGGCGTCAATCTAAATGGCATCCCCCGTCCTCTGGGATATGGACATGATGTAGCCTAAATTTGTGGACAATCCGTTTTTGTGTTTTGTGAATTGTGAATCCTTTAGCTTAAATGGATTTAAAGATTTCTGATGAATTTTGTTAATTTTTCTAAACACACTGTTTTCCTCCTTTGTATCAATTTATTCCAAGGATGTGGCTTACATGGCTTTTAAATTTCAGAATGCCAATACTACGGTTTCTCCATGCATGACCTTATGTCCATTTTTATGGTGGAAATAAAGGATGGTGGTGTGCACTCTACTATATTTTTTCACTTCAGGGAAATTTTACTGTCATTTTTTTTAGCATGACACGAATTCTGACGTATTTTGCGTGCTCAGAGTGTGTAAATGCAGCAAGGTTTGAATATTTATACAATCTATTTTGTGCACTCAACATATTTTTAGGTGTTTACAATCTAAATCTTCCCCCGTAAACGATAAAAACTTTAATTTTATAGATATATAAAATAGTTATTTATATAATTTATAAGGTGGAAACATATTTAATTGGTCTTTTTTATTTGTTAAAGTTGAATGAGGACGTCATAAGTATTAACTAGATTATAATAAAATTCACATTTAATGAGTAGCTTGAATTTGCATTACAATGTTATATACAAACAAGATATTGAAATACCAAAATCTATCTTATAACTTACATTCATCTATACTAAAAATAATTAAAATAATATGAAAACAATATAAATATACTATAATATATAATCTAAAATCAATATAATATATATATATATATATATATATATATATATATATATATATATATATATATAATATAGTTTAATATAAAATATAATATAATATAATGTATATGAAATAATATAATATAATTTATAAATATACATTATATAATAAAATATTTATATCATACAAAGTAAGAATGAATATATATATATATATATATATTAATTGATTTTATTTTTGTTTTTTGATTGGATGTTTGTTATTGTGAAGATTCGACGAAGATAATATGATGCTAATTTGATTGTGAGAAGGTTTCATCTCAAATGTGTAATTCAAATCAGCGCTGTGATGTTAATGATATAGAGACAAGATATTGAGTTTCCAAAGCCTATATTATAACTTATGTTCATCTATGCTATTGATATATTAATAGAGAAAGAAATCAAAATGAACTTGACAATGATAATGAAGAATATTTTTTAGTTCAAAGATATTTTTTTAAATTTCGTAATTTAATTGATAAATATTTTCTTTTCATTTGTAAGATGTTTGAAGTGTATGATATTCTCTATTACACCCTAATCCCTTATATATTAATAATTATTATTATTAACATATATATATATATATATATATATATATATATAATTAATTATGTTACATATTAATATTTCCATTTATTATTTTATATAATATTGTATAAAATATAAATATAATACATTAATATATTATAATATTTATATTGGTATATTATAATAAATTATGTTTTATTATTTTATATAATATTGTATGAATTATAAATATAATACATCAATATATTATAATATTTATATTTGTATATTATAATAAATTATGTTGTAATAATACATATACATATGAATACTATAGTATATATCATTTTTTTAGTTATAATTTAATATGCATTAAAAGAAATTAACTGCCGACGATAATAAAGTTGGGTTGTGGGATCCACCGTGGACAGTAAACAGATTGCCAACAAATCGTCGACCGCATGACCCAGAAAATTGCCCAGTCCTGCTGAAGATGATGCATTTTAGTAATGCCAAAGATTCAAGATGAAATTCTACAAATAGTCCCAGCTGTCTCAATCTGCACTGTGCTCGGAGATCATCCTCCCACTCGCTGGATTCACAATGTCCCTTCCGCTCACTGAGATTCAAAATCCCCTTCCCACTCATCTTTGGATACTTCCACCAATTTCATAATAATAATAATAATAATATTATTATTATTATTATTATTATTATTATTATTATTATTATTATTATTATTATTATTACTACTACTTTGTGATTTTCTTTAGTAAGTGTTTTCTTTTCATTTGTGGAGTATATTCCCTTTTCAATTGTACAATGGAGAAACTTCTTATTATATGACAATTAAACATACCAACTCTATTTGTTCTTTAGGAATGACTCCTGATCAACCACCTTTTCTCTAAATCGGTGTCTCCTCTATCATGACATTCGCATTGTATCAAAAGCGATGCTCCCTTATGCATCCATGTGGTATACACTTTGAAAACTATATGGTACTCACTTCAACCAAAACAAAAGCAATAAGATAAACTCCATAGCTTCCATGTAAATTCAAGAATTGCCTTGAAGTCAGGGCATGCATATGATATGGTACCTCTGGGGTATGATATAGCATGTCCTTACAATCACTGAAGGGAGAAACATGTGGATGTATGCACGAAGATTGAGGGCCAAAAAAAGTACATAATTCTGCTTCCCCCCAACAAATGTTCTGCATATGCAGTTAGTAGAACCATGTACGTGGTTCTTAAAGTTAGCCTCTGTTGTTACTGAGGCTTAACCATGTACGTGAAATAACTGCGTGCACGGTATTTAAATAATAAAACAAAAAAAAGTGAAAACCAAATCAATTGGCATTTCACACAGCAAAAACTGTGAGCAAGAGGAAGAAGAGAAAACCCACACTTTGGAGTAGGAAGATTGAGCAAACAAGAATCTACATTTTGGATCTAGGTACCCTTTGATTCAAGAATGCCACACTGAAGGAGAGGTAAGCCAACATTGACCATTCTTGCTTTTCAGTTCCTCCATTTTTAGTGTACTTTCTTCTGCCATTGCTATACTCCCACTCAATCAGAAACCTCTAAGAGTGACTTGTAATCAAACACAAACCCGTTCCCTACAACCTTAGCTCTGATACCAACTGTCAAGATCTAGGAAGCACAATTGATTACCTTTGTATAAGCAACTAAACACAGAATTTAACCAGAATGCACAAGTAACTAAAATTCAGAAATAACACAGAATATGAGAGACAATACCCAATTGTATTAATACTCTTCCAGAAGGAAATACAACAAAGAAGATGCCACAATCTTCTTCCTTACACACCTCTAGGGCTCCCACACCTCTAGGGCATAAATAGTAAATCTCTTCAAGAGCTCACTCTCTCAATTACGATTTCAACACACAACTCAAACACAGAGTTGGTGTTCACATCCAACCAGTCAGTATCACTACTGCCAGTACACAAGTACTCCACGTACTCCACGACCAAGTACACACCGTACTCCAAGTAGATCTCCCATGAGCTTGCTACACCGGTTGTGTTACTGATCTCCCTGATCTTGTTGCCACCTACAAATCAACTTAGTTTTGCAGCACCTACAAACCTAGATCTCGCACACACAAATACCTGCAACTCAAATGATCTTACTTACCATTTAGATCTCCCATGAACTTGCAACAACCTGCAATTCAAATGATCTTACAATTGGAAGGATCTACCTTGCCTTCCTCTATTGCACACCTGTGGAACTAGGAGGAGCTACCCTTGCTCTCTTCACACTGAAGGAGCTAACCAAGCTCAACTCTAACTAGCCCACTTTACAATACAGCCCATGAGTCTCTTATATAGATCCCATGCAAACAATAATTAGACATACAATTACAATAATTAGATCCGCAACTCCAAGACTAAAATTAGTCTTTAACATGCAAACAATTGGTTCGTTAACTAACTGTTCGTGAACTAGCAGTTCTAGAACCGCACAGGCAACCGACATCGGTCCCTGTCTGGCTGGAGATGACCGACATCGGCCAATACCTGACCAATGTCAGTTGCTCTGTTTAATGGATATGACTGACGTCAGTTGATCAGACCAACGTCGGTTGCTCTGCAACTCAGCAACCTCTCAAAAACCTCCTCCATGTTTGCATCAATGAAGCTTTTAGCTCCACAACCTAACAATCTCCCACTTGAAGATAAATAGTTGCATTGTACCTGTACCTGTACACCATCTAATCTATTTCCTGGCTTGTATCTCTCTTCAAAATCAATCCTGAAGACCAACCACCACACATCCTGTGGTGAAACTCATGTCATCCAAGTAACCTGCCGCATCCGCATCTACAAACCTATGTAGAAAATAACTTAACCCTGCATCACATGTCAACCTGTTGCTGGTCCCTCTTAGATACTTGAGAATCCACTGAACTGCACTCCAGTGCTTCTTTCCCAGATTGGCTCCAAACTTGCTGACAGCTCCCACTGCGTGGGCAAACCCAGGTCCAGTACGCATGTACTTAACCTCATCATGTGAATCAGGACACTGTTCATAGAACTGTCCAACCCATCGACATGCTAACCGGTTTCACACAATCATCCGGAGACAAAATCAACCTGTGACCTTCCATGTCTCTAGAACACACTTATGCCAAAGAATTTCGCTCCTCCAAATTCTTTATGACACACCTCTGAACTAACTTTACCTTTAGCTCAAAAAAAACCCTATATGTGTAACCCTGCATATAAGTAAACACACAACATATAGTAACAGGATGTTGTCGTGACCATCATCCACCTGGTAAAGAAACCACAATGGTTATAATGACATTGACTAAAGCCATGCTTTGTCATCCACCTGTCAAACCTGTACCACTGTTCTGGAGCTTTATCAAGACCATATGACCTGGCCTTTTGTCTCACGTATCCATTCACTCTATTCTTTAACCAAGGAATTCATTCATCTTTCAGTGCTTTCATACCAGTTGGCAACCCTACCAAATCTCTGTTTGGTTCTACATCTTAGGAATCAAATTCCTCATTCATGCCATGCTCCCACTGTTTCCTGGATCCTTCCTGCTCTGCAGTGAGCAATGAGTATAAAGAAGAGGAATAACGAATTTGAGGCTTACTTACCCTTTCAGTCCTCCATATGGGCATTTGAGACTCCTTGACAGCTTGTTGTCTGCCCAAAATCAATCTCAGTGATCGACCTCGTTCACCACACAGTTTGCATCTGACTGACATCGGTTCCATGTGACTGTCCTTTTTGCCGACGCTAGTTCCTTGACCGATGTCAGTTTTGCCTGGTCATCGACGTTGGTTCTCTGACCGACATTGATAGCCACCCTGCTCGACACCACCGACTCTGGTCTGCACATGACCAACATTGGCATCTGTCTATTCGATGCCAGTTCCTCCTGACTAACATTGGTACCTGTGTTCTCTTATGAGTGATGACTTTTTACCTGCGAGCTCTCTTTGGATCAAAACCCTGTCCAAACTTCCCTGCTCAGAGATATCCAGTCCCATCCGCTGATCTCTGTCCATCATCTCCTCCATAAACACCAAGGCTTTCCAGTTCTTAATTTTGTCAAAGACATTTGTCTTTCATTTAAGAACATGCATCTCTTTCTTACTCATGTGACCAACCTTACAAAGCCATGTCTTCGCAACAGAAGAAGAATCAATAATATAAGTAGATAGATAAAGGATACCTACTTTCTTACCACCTACTAATTCAAGTGCATCATTTGCTGTGAGAGTTTCTGTGCATCTCTCATCACCCAACTTTCTTGAAAAAATTAGCCACATCTTCAAGACTGGGAGCTGCATGACCTCCTTCAACACCCATGTGTTGGCCTTCTGTAATTTCAGCCACACTTCTCCTTTGCCAAAACTTTGACAAGGCTCACCAGCCCCTAAATAATTCTTTCCAAAGTCTCCAAGGACCTTAACATGAAAAAAATACTCTATTTTGGGTTGCATGGAAAAAGGCAATAGAATCTATAAAACAAGATTCTACTTTATTCAAGGAACATCCTAGAGCATCTTGTGCGACAACACCTGCAACATCTGCTTCTTCAATTCCTTCATGCTGATCTTCTACCAACCAACAATTTTTCTTTACCTGCTCTTTCTTTCCATAACACCGTAATTGACGATTCTTGTTTTTCAGTTCCTCCATTCTTAGTGTACTTTCTTTTGCCATTGCTATACTCCCACTCAATCAAAAACCCCTGAGAGTGACATGTAATCAAACACAAACCTACTCCCTACAACCTTAGCTCTGATACCAACTGTCAGGATCTAAGAAGCACAATTGATTACCTTTGTATAAGCAACTAAACACAGAATTTAACCAGAATGCACAAGTAACTAGAATTCATAAATAACACAGAATATGAGAGACAATACCCAATTGTATTAATACTCTTCTAGAAAAGAATTACAATGAAGAGACGCCACACTCTTCCACACCTTACAGGCTTCCCACACTAAGTGTACAGTAATTCACATTCAAGATTTCACTCTCTCAATTACGGTCCCAACACATAACTCAAACACAAAGTTGGTGTTCACCTCCAACCAGCCAGTATCACTACTACCAATACACAAGTACTCCACGTACAAGTAGATCTCCCATGAGCTTGCTACACCGGTTGTGTCGTTGATCTCTCTGATCTTGCTACCACCTGCAAATCAACTTGGTTTTACAACACCTACAAACCTAGATCTCGCACACACAAATACCTGCAACTCAAATGATCTTATTTACCATGTAGATCTCCCATGAACTTGCAACAACTTGCAATTCAAATGATCTTACAATTGAAAGGATATACCTTGCCTTCCTCTATTGCACACCTGTGGAACTTGGAGGAGCTACCCTTGCTCTCTTCACACTAAAGGAGCTAACCAAGCTTAACTCTAACTAGCCCACTTTATAATACAGCCCATGAGTCTCTTATATAGATCCCATGCAAACAATAATTAGACATCTAATTACAATAATTAGATCCATAGCTCTAAGACTAAAATTAGCTTTTAACGTGCAAACAACCAGTTCATGAACTAGCAGTTCTGGAACCGCACAGGAGACCGACGTCAGTCCTTGTCTGGCTGGAGATGACCGATGTCAGCCGATACCTGACTGATGTCGGTTGCTCTGCTCACTGGATATGACCGATGTCAATTGATCAGACCGACATTGGTTGCTCTGCAACTCAGCAACCTCTCAACAACCTCCTCCATGTTTGCATCAGTGAAGCTTTTAGCTCCACAACCTAACATTTCACATAGCAAAAACTGTGAGCAAGAGGAAGAAGAGAAAACCCACACTTTGGAGTAGGAAGATTGAGCAAACAAGAATCTACATTTTGGATCTAGGTACCCTTTGATTCAAGAATGCCACACTGAAGGAGAGGTAAACCAACATGATTTTATGCAATTAGACCCTAGGTTTTTCAATTTTGTTGTATTTTTCTTAAAATTATTTGTATTTTTATGTTTTTCTTCATCTTCATGTGCAGTGACTAATGTCCTAGCACCTAACCCCCAAAGCCCTCATATCTTTCCTAACCCTCCAATCCCTCTTATCCCTCCTAACCCTCTAATCCCTCTTCACCCACAATATCCTCCTAACCCTCCTATAGTTCCTCAAGCCCCCAAAGGTAGTCACAAATATTTAGCAATCCACATAGTTAAAAATAAGCTTTAACTTGAGAATTTGATTAGGTCATTAAGGGAACCACATTCAAACAACCTCCACTAAATTTCCATAGCAAACACACTAAAAATATGAGTGGATCCATTTGAGTCATCAACAAGTCAAATTAATAGGTGGGATTACTATAGAAACATATTTAAGACACACTATTCCAATAAACTTTCAACAATCACTATGAGAGATAAACATATAACCAAAGCCCAAATTTGTGCCCTATTCATTGATGTGAAGATTCATGTATTGATTGATGTGATGGCCAAATAAATTCCAATCCATTGGTGCACTCAGGATTTGCTCAAACAAAATTTTTGGAAGTGATGGTGGATGGTATTTGATCACCCACCTTAAAACAATAATGTGGTCCCGCTATATTTTCTGATAAAATTGTATTGTGAGTTTGTGTTGAATAAAATCCCAATTTTTTTCAATTTCTTGGAGTGCTAGAGTAGGGGAAAGGGCTCTACATAAGATAAGCTAGATGTAATCAGCTAGTGAGAGCAAGTGTTAATAAACCCCACATTCCTGAGACACTACCCTCTATAGTCAAGGAGATTGTAGAGATTGTTACCTTGCATGCACTTAAGGCATTTACTAACACACTCATCTAGTGTATGAGCCAAATTTATCATACTCCTCCTATGGAGTGTGAATGTAGTGAGGCTTTGTCTTGTGTTGCTACCTGATGAGCTCACTTATGCAAATCATGTGGTGTTACATGCACTGGACCTGATTAGGATGAGGAGGATTTCATCTAGTCCACTCATAGTGGTTTTTCCATGGGCTTAGATGATATCAATATTTATATGTTTCAGCCATCTACATTTCATCAAGTTACCTTGCCTAACATTTCCCAAGTATCTTTAATATTTGACTTATTACAAAAAAAATGTCAGACTTGTTAAATTTAAAATATTTTTATAATTTAAAAGGTAATTTGATGTATATGAACTATTTTTATTTTGTAACAGGTTTGTAGCGTCCAGACGAGCACATGTGTTACTCATAGTGTGCCTATGTTTTATACCTATATGGAGGTAATTTATAATGATTAATTAAATTTATTGTTCATTTTACATATATGTTTTGTGTGTGTGTGTGTGTGTGTGTGTGTGTGTGTGTGTGTGTGTGTGTGTGTGTGTGTGTGTGTGTGTGTGTGTGTGTGTGTTGAATTGACTAACAATGATATTTTTTATGTTTAGTTGATGATCTCAGAAAACACTCTACCATTTATTAGGTGAATTAAAAATGTAGGTGTTGCTGCTATAATTTCATCTACACAGCAACTCTTTGAGTTATATGGGCCAGTTATATATTACATAATGTTTAATTTTAAATATGGATGTGTTTTTTGTAATTGTCCTCTATACTTGTGAAAATAACTAATGCTCAAAACAACTATCTATGCAGACTCCTCTGACAACATCTTTTGGCCCTATCAAAATGATTAGCATTGGTAGCATGGTACAGTCACAACTTTTATTTTTTAATTTTTCATATTATATTTTAATGATTTAGTTTATGAGCTAATTATGAATTTTTATGTTTATGTGTATATACATTTGCAGGGACCTATGCCTTCCATCATCAAGATCAGGTCACTGACTCATAGTAGTGATCTTTTTCACACTCATGTTTGCCAATGTGAACCTATCATTAACCCTGTTGAGCACAAGTCTCAAATTGACCATGACTACTAGCTTGCATTAAGTGCACTTATGATTGATTTTTGTGTGATTCACAAAAATTTAACATGTTAATTTTGTAAGTATTTTTTTGCAGCATGTATAATTACTAACAATATTTACATATGAACAGTTGGATCTACAGGCAATTTTAAGCTGAAGAGGACTCGTAGTCAATCCACTCAGAGACCTTAAGTTTGTATCAAGTCATCCAGGGGAGAGGCTTCGACAAGCAAGGCAAAGAGAGCGATGAATTTTGATGATTAGCAGCTCATGTCTTACAATATTTTTTATGTATGTCTTTATGGCTTGATGTATAGTTTTTTGGCATGTTGTATATATGCATATATCATTATATATATATATATATATATATATATATATATATATATAGAGAGAGAGAGAGAGAGAGTTCAACATTTCACTTTGTAAACATTGCAATCTGTTGAATGTTGTTAAAATACATGGAAAATTTACATATATATTGTTCAATAATTTGTTATGATTTTGAATATCTTTCAAACTCTTTCAAATATCTTTGTTTACAATCTTTCATACTCTATTCTCTTGGATTGGTCTTACAAGACAAATACCTTTGTTATGACTGAGTTCTACAAATCTAGTTTAGACAATATAGAAACTTCTTTACTTGAGAATTAGTAACTAGAAATTAATTTATGATCAAAAGAGTTAAGCATATAAGATTCACTACATATCAATATTCTCCCAAGGCATTCGTTTTATTCATACATATCATTCTCATCTATAAGCATGTACAATTTTTTTACAAAAGGGAAGTGTTTTCTCCATGTTTGATCTTTTCTTACCCTTTCATTTACTCTCTCTAGTATCCTCAAGACTCCTCTTTTTCTTTCCTCACCATTTGGTAACTCTCTCACATGCATTTCCAACCTTAAAAAATGCTAAACATGTAACCACTTACTATTTTTAGCCACTCCAAGTTTTCAGGGTAGTTACATTCTTTAATGCTCTTGCATCATTCTTTCTCACTCTTAACCCGACTCTCATGCTTATCATACTCATTAGAATCTCAAACAACTATTATCACAAGCTTATACCTCCACTCTTCCACCTTATCCCTTTACTGCCCCTTGTTGGCTTCAATGACTAGGCCTAACTAGGCATACAATCTGTCACTTGATCTTATATCTCCTTGTATAAACCTCATTCCAATCTGAATCAACTACACTTACAAACTTACACCTCTGTCACTTCAAGTTTCTCACCTTTCTTCCTCCTAGGCTCTTAGCCCTACAAGGCCTAATTAGGATTCTTGTTATCCACAACTAATATACCTTATCTTCTTGGTCTAATGACCCTTATAACACCTAAAACACCTCCCTCACAACCTCTTACAACTCTTCTCAATATCTCAAGGCCCTTCTTGATCTCACCTAACAGCTACACTCTCTTATAGACCTCTCCCACTAGGGTTTTATTCTTCTTTCGGATAGATTTTTGGCCATAGCTCCTCTCATAGACCTGCCCCAACCTCCAAACCACCTTCAACATTTGAAAATCACCTATTCTCACTACTCTAAATAATTTCATGCCCTTTGTATAGATTGTATATTTATGTAGCTCCTATGAATTGATGTGATGTTGAGTTCTATTATTAAATATTTTGTTTCTAGATGTACCAAATTTAATAAGGTATTATATGGCTACAACATCAAAACCAACACAACACCCATTAGATGATAACATAGTAAATATTATAACACATGACTATAGATATTCAAAAGATTCTCAATGGCCATTAATTAAAGAAATAACGTTAGTTGAGGATCCCATTAATGATAGTGTGAGCACACTATAGGATGAAGATGAGCTAGATGATAAGGTAAGTGTGATACAAAATTAATTATGGTTCTATAGTTTGATAAGCACTAACTCAAGCAACATTTGGGCCTCAAGCAACATTGACAACAAATTTTGTTAAAATGAAAGCCAAGTTGGAGATCTATACCTCTATGTCTTCGTGACCAAAAATTAAAATCACTACCACTTCAATCCAAGCTGTCTCAATCAGCACTATGCTCGGAGATCATCCTCCCACTCGTTGGATTCACAATGTCCTTCCCACTTACTGGGATTCCCAAAGCCCTTCCCACTCATCTTTGGAGACTCCCATCAATTTCATATATATATATATATATATTGTACTAATATATTATATTATAATACTTATATATAATATAATATTTATATTTATAAAAATAATAATAATAATAAATTTATTATTATTATCATTTACATAATATATTTATATTAGCATTTCGTGAATGCTAAGTGTTTTGTTTTCATTCATGAAGTATATTCCCCTTTTAATTGTATAATTGGGAAACCTCCTAGTGCATGAGAAATAAATCTAGAAACTCTCCCTACTATCTAGGAAGGGCCACCAATCAAACACCTTTTATCTCATTCAGTGTCTCCTCTACCATGACATTCACATTGTATCACAAGTGATGCTCCTTTATGCATCCATGTGGTATGCACTTTGAAAAATATTTTGTACTCGCTTTAACTGTAATAAAAGCAGCAAGATAAACTCCATAACTTCAATGTAAATCTAAGAACTACCTTGAATTTAGGGCATGCATATGATATGGTGCCTCTAGTGTATGATATCACATGAAATACCCTATCATTGCCCCTCATCATCACCACCTAGCTCATACTGAAATATTTCTTAGTGTCATTATATAAATAGCATAGATGAACATAAGCTCAATTATAAACTTTGGAACCTCAATGTCTTGTCTCCATATCATTGGCATTGCAATGCTAATTTGAGCTTCACATTAGAGATTAAACCTTCTCACAATCAAATCAATGTCATGTTGTCTTCGTCGATCTTTCATGATAGAAAACGTCCAATTAAAGAAACCAACACCTTACAAGCTATGTACCCCTTTTTGATGGATGCAAGTCATGTAAATTCAACAACTTCCTTAAATTTGAATAATATTCTATATTTTACACCATGTTTAATCATGCCAAAAGATGCCCAAGAAAGATAATAACATATGGTCCAACATTTACAACTTTAATCTTGAATATTTATTGTACATTCCCATGTCCACTTCAATTTTTTATTCAAATCCCAAAAACATGAAATTATAAATTACTCTTGATTGCTTCTAATTGGGGTGCCAGCCCCAAAGATCTTTCTCTTGGTATTGGAGATGCAAATTTGGTTTAGAATGATGGTTTTTGTGTCCAATGATATACATTCCCATAACTTTTTGTGACACAATAGTTTTTAACAGTTGTTTACATTAAAGTCATGCTTATATTTAATCTATCTTTAAGCAATGATGATCCAAGCTTAGCATTGTTTTTCCCTGCTCCTTTGTGTGTTAATGCATTAGGTAGTACTGGTAAAGCATTAGGCTAACTATTTATAAGTAATTTTTTGAGACTAATAGCTATTTCCGATAAGGCCAACCATTATTTCGTTTATTCTCTAAAGCATTTTGCATTTTTATTTGAGGCATTCAAGTCAAAAATATATGCAAGACCAAAAATAAAAAGCCATTCAAACATAGCTCATATGATGTTTACTATAGCAACACTCCAATATTAAGATCTCCATCACCTTAAACCATAGACATGTTTAGCCTACAACATTTTTCTAACATGAAGGCTAATAAAAAGTAAAAAATATTGATCACTTCCAGAGGATTAAGACAACCTAAATGGAAGAAGCCTTCAAAATAAACTAAATTAATGAGTCATATCTACCATTTTTTTAATGACATTATTTCCTTTTAGAGGATTAATATTCAAGCTCTCCAAGTTATTTTGTGCAAGGATGGGCAAAGTTCAAAGTGAGTAGAGGTCCTATCAGGCATCTTAATCCAAACCCACACCCAAATAAGTAATGAAAAACCTCACTATACATAGAAAAAAATTCAACAAAACAATGTTATATTTTGATGAAAATAATAATTTTTAGATTGGCTAGTCTCCTTACTTATATAAAGTATGTACCTCATATCTATCATAGCCAACATAAGGTTTCTAATTTCTAATTTGAACATTGTGTTTGAAAATTGAACATGATCAATGTGTCTTTTGTGACGTTTTCATTCATTTCTTTCCTTTCATTAGACTTCAATATGTATCAGGCTAAAAAACCTCAACAAGCATTGTGCAAGAAACTCAACATAGGTTTATGGTGTGGTATTTGGGTATTAACCTATTTTTGTAGGGCTGTTATGATTCTCTATATAAATATGTATGGTTCACCTTCCTTTTTTCTAGAGTTATAGCCTCCTATGTCTATCAAACTCTATTATTCCTCTTTTATAATTAACTATATGAGAATTTATATTATATAATTATTCCAAAGGCATCTCTATTGGGGTGAAACCCCCAAATATTAGTCTCACATGTACCAAAAAATATAATAAAATTTCCAACTTCCATGTAATTCCACATGTTTGCAGGAGGTGTTATTTGGGCTCTCAGGATGACAATAATGTTTTGATAGTTTTTTTTTGATATACTAAGAATTGACACATGTTATATATATATGAGACTAAAAAAGCTTTATTTTTTATTTCTCCTTTTTTCTTGTTGTAACTAACATGTCATTCTCCATTCAACAATTAGAGATGCCATGTGGGCACAAACAAG